>JAZKJV010006953.1:600000-865574 GCA_037367405.1 Ottelia alismoides | reverse complement strand
TCATATAGGTCCCTGAGGTGCCCCAGGCACGCGGCTTGGTGCGTGTTTTGCTGGGTATTTTGCACCGGGACCCCCAGAACTTTGGGTATTTGCATTCCAGTCCCTGTGCACAGTACCCTTTTGTTATTTTTGAATAAAATATCAAATCACTTCCAAATTCAATGAAAATTTGACACATGGCTCCTGCCATGTTGTAGGATTTTCGTGAATTTTTGAAGACATTTTTTATTATGATTGCTATTTTTTAAAAATTCAAAAACCTTCATTTTTGCTACTGTCTAGATTGAAAAATCATAAAAAAATATAAAAATCCCTCTAAAAATTCCATAAAAATTAGCTACTGTTTAGTTTAGTTTGTTTGATTTTCTAGCCAATTTTGGCAATTTTGCATTGCTTAAAAACCTTAAAAACTTAAAAACCCCAAAAAACCCATAAAAATTCTAATAAATACATTAAAAATCCAAAAACAATAAATCTGGTACCTAAATTTTCCTTATTTCATCTAGTTTATAGGAAAATTACCTCCAGGCCTTTTGAGGTCCTTAGGTATTTTATCTTGGGACTTTAGGCTTGGCTGGACAGTACCCCTTGTTTTTGTTACTGTTTGATTTTTAGAAATTGAAATAAATCTCAGAAAAATCCCAAAAATTCACCAAAAACATAAAAAATTATAAAACACATAAAAGATATTTGTTTTAATTTTTGGTTGAATTTTGTTGCCTTAAATAATTTGTCAAAGTGTGATTGTTTTTGTTTTTATTATTTTCTTTACATATTAAAAATCCAAAAAAATATAAAAATAATTAAAAACCACTAAAAAAATATTTTGTCTTTTATTTTATTTATTTTACTACTTCGTAGGCCTTCGGCCGATCCGTGCTCCTTGAGTTCGACCCTGGGTGCTATACCAGGTTAAACATATAGCAGGACCGCTTCTTTGTTTGATTGCTTGATTTGTCATTAGTGGTTCGATTTTTCTTGATATACACGGTCTGATCGCTTGGGTTGCAACGACCCTATTTCTGTACCTTATACCCGAGTGGTCAGGCCTGTTATTAGAATGGCGCCGTTGCCGGGGAGCACGGCTTAGTAGTTTTTCTTTTCTTTTCATTTTGATTTTCGCGGCTTTTCGTGGCTCTTTCAGAGCTCGCGGCTCTTCGCGGCTTTTGTTTATATTTTCTTTTTATTTTATTTTATTTTATTTTCTTTTTCTTTTATTTTTGTTTTTGTCTTATTTTGTGTGTTTATTTTATTTTTGCTTTTTTACATATATACCCTCAGTTCTTTCATTTTATTTTTCTTATTATTTGCTTATTTTTGTTGGTTCTGACCACTTTGCTGTTTCTTACGAGGGCCCGAGGACCGAGGCGGCTACTCTCGAGAGCCGGCGCAACCGCGGGATTCGGAGGCGGCTCTTTTCTTCGCGGAGCCGCAGAAGAGCGTGAGAGAGAGCTGAGTGGGCGAGGCTTTTTATTTTCATTTATATTATTATTGTAATAATACAGGACACTCACATACACTTGGACTCTTCTTCCGTAGCGGGTCTGTTTCGCCGAGCACCGGTGTGCTCGGGGGACCCTTAGGACCTTCACGGTTTTTCACGGTTTTTACGCGGCTTTCTTTTTCTTTTATTTCTGCCTTTTCCGGTGTTTACGCGGTTTTTGCTCGAGCCCCTAGACTTAGGATTTTCTGGTGAATGTGCCGTAATTAGTAGGATCCACACACCTAACTGCTTATCTGTTCCCATAGATCGTTAATTGGACCTACTTAGAAATCACTAATAAAAATAACCGACTCATTTGCCTTCGTAGCCTACGTGCTGCAGCCCGTCCTGTAAAGCGCTTACTCCTACCCCCGATTTATCGGACAGAGGAGGGACGGGCCAAGACCGGACTCTTTGGCTTGGAGGTCGGTGACCGGTTAGACGGTTCTTCGCTAGAAATTGCTCGCCTAGGACTCGGCTTTCCCGTTGCATCATATAGGTAGTTTTCTTTCTGTCTTTACTTTTATGCGCGAATCATATTGCATGTAGAGTGCTGGAGGCAAGGTACGCATTCTTACTCAGCATGCATCATTGATTTATCGTGCATCGGCTTTTTCGTCTTCTCCCCCCTGTTTTGGACTTAATAATCAGGAGAACCGAAAAATTCATTAGGCCATTTGTTTGCTTTGAAAAATACTAAAAAGTGAAACCATAAAATTGGGACTGGCTAATACTATTGATCTTAAAATCCACTCACCCTAAAAACTTTGTCTTGGGGAGATAAACCCCTCATTATATGGTTTGGATGCGCGAGAGAGTGACCCGCACCCTAGGTAGAGCCCCCCGGTGCTAGTCCCGACTGATTACCGACTTTTCCGTGCGGGCCGGTCGGTTGGGTTAGCATCGGATATCCTAATAGGTCACGTAAGCGCTCTGATATTTTGTGTGTTCACCAAATAAAATTGACCGAACTTTCACGGTCTTCTGCTCGCGTTGCGTTGGTGAACCGGGGGTTTGTTTTCTGATCATAATTTTTCCAGATCTCATCCGCCTTACTCGCCAGATCAAGATGATGGGTAGACGGTCTCTTAGGCAGCCTCTGGCTGCACCGCTTTCGAGCACGTCTGCCTCCTCATCTAGGTTGGCCTGCGAGAGCTCAGACCCGCTCTCCGAGCCCGAGTACGATTCCACCCTGTTCCCCCTCGATCCCCTTTCTGTTCTACCTGAGAGACACGAGCCCGAGGAGAGACTGATTGATTTGACAACACCAGAGTTGGGCTCGTTTGATTTTGCAGACGTCATGGCCGGAGCCGGCAGTTCAGATGATCACTCCCGTCAGCCCGAGCACTTTGTACTAGACCAGGGAGCGATCAACTCCACCTTGATCGCATCACTCGAGACAGTCCAGCAGCAGCTACGCGATCAGGGGGCATTCATGATAGAGATGAGGCGAGAGTTGGAGAGGCTCAGAGCAGAGCGAGACCAGCAGAGCGAGCCTGAGGACGGACCAGATGTAGAGGCACGAGCCGCAGCAGCAGCAGCAGCAGCCGCAACCGCCGCCGCAGCGGCAGCAGCCGCGGGAGGAGAACCACCGAGACCGATGCGGGAGTTGCACAACCCCGGATCTACACTGATGCACCATTGGGTGGTGGTACCTGCTATCCTGGGGGAATTCAAGTTCACCCCGAACACCCTGCAGATGCTTCCTCGTTTTCACGGACTTGCCATTGAGGAGCCCCACCTCCACCTCCAGGAGTTTCTGATGATTTGCAGTACTGTCCACGACCGGCATGTGGACCAGGATACGATCAGGATGATCGCCTTCCCCTTTTCACTGGCAGATAGAGCAGCCACCTGGCTGAAACATTTGGGGAAGTTTGTCTACACCTGGGAGCAGCTCCGCACCGAGTACTTGAACAAGTACTATCCACTCGGGCGGACGAATGCAGCGAGGGCCCTGATCAGCAACTTCTCCATGCTCATCAACGAGCAGTTTCACGAGGCATGGGAGAGGTTTAGAGAGCTCACGGATAGATGCCCGCACCACGACATCACGAAGCCGAACCTTGTGCAGAGCTTCTTCAGCGGGTTGACACCAGAGCTTCAGGGCCTGGTGAATGCTTCTTGCGGCGGGTCCTATTTCGCCAAGGACCACGACCAGGTCTGGGCCATCTTCGAGGAGATGGCTGAGAACTATATGGTGATGTCTCAGACCAGGTTGTATACTCAGAGACCCCAGCCACAGCAACCAGGACCCGTGCAGTACTAGCGGATAGCACGGGTCGATGCAGGTCATCCAGTTCGTCCGCAGTCGCAGCAGCACAGGCAGAGTCGACAGCTGCAGACATGGGTATCATCAGCGAGAAGTTGGACCGCATGGAGCTGATTGAGAAGAAGCAGTGCCAGAGCATCACTCAGATGAAACAGATGGCACAGGTTCTGAGCGACATGAAGACACAGCTCATGTGTCTCCAGGAGGCACAGACGGCTCCTCAGCCCCGTCTTCAGTCGCGAGGCGACTCCGGCAGCAGCAGCAGCTCGTCCCAACGCTCCAGCACCCCTGTGCAGCCTAGACAGGTTCACCTTGTACAGGTGGAGCCGTACCAGCAGCCGCAGCCCACCTACCAGTCCCCACCATCTCCGGAGATGCAGATGGTGGTCTACCAGCCGGACCAGCCTCTGGCAGTACTCCCGCCAGCCCCCTACGATGCAGAGCCGTTGATGGATGTCAACGGGATTTGGTATGACCGCCCTCAGCCTGGGATCCGATGAGACCATCCCGGATTCAGGTGGGGGAATGGTGGTGCCCAGCCCCAGCAGCAGCCGTCAGGACAGGGAGGGCAGTACTCCCAGCAGAGAGATCACCAGCAGCCGCAGCAGCAGCCCCCGGCATACCAGCAGCACCAGCCATCATCCTTCGTTCCTCGTCCCTATCAGCAGCAGGGACAGTCATGGAGACGTGAGCAGCAGGCTCACCCAGTTCAGCAGCAGCACCCTTCCTCATACCCCTCTTACCACCAGCAGCAGTTCCAGCAGCCTCACCCCCAGAGAGGCTACCCGTCGGGCTCCCACGAGAGCCCCGCTTTGGATGACATCGCCCGCCTCCTCACGGACCAACAGACCACATTCAGACGGGAGATGGACGAGTTCCGCCAGGAGATGCGGGACTTGGTGAGAGGGAAGGCCGCCATTCCAGCCCAGACTGAGCCGAATCCGAATAACCTCAAGAGGAAATCTGAGCAACTAGTACACACTGAGTTTGCCACTCCTAGTGACCCATTTGTTGATACATCTTCGGATCTATTTGATACTGATTTTGTCACACTTAGGAGCGGTAGGACCCCAGCAGGCGGCGACGCCTCATCTAAGCTTTGCCACGAGGATACTTCAGAGGCGCCACATGAGGAGGAGGAGAGCGGTACTGAGGCCGCTCCAGATGATGACGGTGGCACTGAGGCCACCAGGGATGCTGATCCCACCGACGGTACTGAGGCCGCCGCTTCACCAGATCGAGGAGGTGGTACTGACGCCACCAGTTCGGCCGAGCCAGCCCGCGGTACTGATGCCGCGAGACGTCTACCAGCAGCAGCAGCAGAGCCAGCCCATGGTGGTACTGAGGCCACCGGTGTTTGTATAGAGAGAGATGTTGTCTTTCCCTGCCTTGATGTATCTCAGAACTTTGGGTTGAATAAAGGAAAAGGTTTAGTTTCTTCTGGTCCCACTGTGGTGCATGATGTATGTGTGGATCCGGTCATCGAACCGTCTAGGCCTTTTCCTTGTCCTTCATCTGCGAAGGACCCTGTGATCCCCTTCCCTAGAGCCCTTCAGATGGGGAAGGGGAAGAAAAAAGAAAATCCAAAAAAGAGAGGAGCTTGAGGAGTTCAGCCAGAGCATGATCGATCGATTCCACATCCAGCTGACCCTCCAGGAGGCTTTGCAGCACATCCCCCTTCTCCAGTGATCTTTGAGAGACAGGACTACAGTCAGGAGGAGGAGGAGGAACCACACTTCTGAGATCCATGTGCTGACGAAAGCCACGTGTTTCGTGATCCAGAACCGACTGCCAGCCAAGAGGCCAGATTCAGGGGCCCAGTATATCAGATGCCAGATCAGTGAGCAGAGGTTCGACCGTACTCTTCTAGATAGCGGATCGTCCATCAACCTTCTTCCGGCAGCCCTTCTCGACCGCTTCGAGTTGGGCACTCTTCGACAGAGCAGGACAGTCCTTCAGTTCGCTGATCGATATGTCAAGAGGCCAAGGGGGTTATTACGAGACGTTATCGTCACGATTCAGGGCCTGAAATTCCCCGTGGACTTCGTAGTATTGGACATGGAGATCCCTGAGTCAGTGACCGATACCCCCATCATCCTTGGTCGTCCTTTCTTGGCCACAGCCAAGGCGGTGACTGATCATGATAGCGGGAAGGTGTACTTTCGCGTCGAGGGCGAGAGTATACAAATAGAGACGGTCGAGGACTACAGAGCTAGAGAGAGAGCCCGCTCAGATGCGAGTACAGATTTAGAGCAACTGACAGACGCAGAGCCAGACATCCACCAGGACTGTGATTTTGTGATCACAGATGATGAGGCAGCTTGGGCAGATCCTGCAGCACAGACCATCCTCTCATATTCAGATACAGCTGATGCCGAGATGATAGCAGAGGAGAGTCTGGAGAGCACAGCCTTGGTTCAGGATACCATAGAGGCAGCATAGCCGTCCTTGATCGCGACACGATTTTCAGTGATGGTGGTGCTGAGGCCACCTTGCTTTACGGTGGTACTGATGCCACCGCAGTTGATACAGATCCCTCGGATTCAGAGTCTGATTGGGTCGATTGTGATGATCAGATGCCAGACCTGATTCCACCTGAGCCTACAGATGAGGAGGAGGTAGATGCAGAGCAGACCAGAGACAGTGCAGTTGAGCAGCCTTCTTCCGATCCAGTTTGCGAGAGTACGCTTTCACTTTCCCAGGCAGATTTCGCAGACTTAGCAGCATTCACTCAGTTTCTTCCGCAGCCAGATTTGCCAGCACCCAGCATTCTAGAGCTGAAGTCGCTCCCTACTTCGCTGAAGTATCGATTCCTTGCGGGCGATCCAGAGATGTACCCAGTCATCATCTCCGCCGAGTTGACTGGAGAGCAGGAATCCCGTTTGATGGGGGTTCTTGAAAAGAACCGCAAGGCGATCGGATGGAGCGTAGAAGATCTCCATGGGATTAGCCCATCAGTGTGCTCCCACCATATCTATCTCGAGGAGGGGGCGAAGCCGTCGCGTGAGTTCCAGCGGCGTCTGAACCCCAACCTGAGAGAGGTCGTGATGAAGGAAATATTGAAATGGTGGAGTGCAGATTTTATTTATCCCATTTCCGACTCCAAGTGGGTCAGCCCCTTGCATGTGGTGCCCAAGAAGACGGGCATCACGACTGTGATCAATGAGTCGGGAGAGGAGATCGCTACACGAGTACCCACCTCTTGGAGGGTCTGCGTTGACTACAGGAGACTCAACCAGGCCACCAAGAAGGACCATTTCCCCTGCCTTTTATTGACCAGATCATTGAGAGACTAGCAGGGAAGAGCCATTATTGCTTCCTGGATGGGTACTCGGGCTACAACCAAGTGGCCATTGCTCCTGAGGATCAGGAGAAGACCACCTTTACCTGTCCCTTTGGCACATATGCTTTTCGATGCATGCCATTTGGGCTATGCAATGCCCCTGCGACTTTTCAGAGGTGCATGCTGTCGATCTTCTCGGACATGGTAGGGGAGTGTTTGGAGGTCTTCATGGACGATTTCTCGGTCTACGGCGACGGATTCGACTCCTGTCTTGACTGCCTAGATCGGGTACTCCAGCGATGTATTGAGTATCATTTGGTTTTATCTTGGGAGAAGAGTCACTTCATGGTGACTCAAGGGACGGTGCTTGGCCATATCATCTCCAACAGGGGCATGGAGGTGGATCCGGCCAAGGTTGATGTCATTAAGAAACTCGCACCACCGTCCAATCTGAGGCAGCTACGGTCATTCCTGGGGCACGTTGGATTTTATAGGAGATTTATTCAGGATTTCAGCAGGATTGCCCGACCGTTGACTGACCTCTTGACGAAAGACACCGAGTTCCTTGTCGATGACAAGTGTCTTTCGTCCTCCGCGACTCTCCAGCAGTGTGTTATTGAGGCTCCTGTCCTCCAGCCGCCTGATTGGTCTCTCCCATTCGAGATCATGACGGACGCCTCCGACTTTGCCGTAGGGGCAGTGCTGGGACAGAGGAGGGATGGAGTTCCATTTGCCATACACTATGCTAGCCGCACATTGGATTCCGCCCAGCGGAATTACACGGTTACAGAGAAGGAGATGCTAGCCGTAGTGTTCGCCCTAGATAAGTTCAGATCGTATATCATTGGATCTAGAGTGACTTTGTTTACAAATCACACCGCCATCAGGTACCTCATGGCAAAGAAGGATGCCAAGGCCAGACTGACTAGATGGATCCTTCTACTCCAGGAGTTCGATATTGAGATTAAGGATAAGCCTGGAGTCAAGAATGTGGTGGCGGATCATCTCTCCCGACTAGAGCAGCCTGAGGATTCTGAGCAGATTGACCCTATTAGAGATACCTTCCCAGATGAGGCGATCCTTGCTATCGCCTCACTCCCATGGTACGTCGATATTGTGAACTTTCTCGTTGCTGGGAAAGTCCCACAGGATTGGCCCAGACAGAGACTTGAGACCTTCCTTGCGAAGGCCAAGTCCTACCATTGGGAGGATCCCATCCTTTACCACGAAGGAGGGGACAACGTCTGGCGTCGGTGTATTCCTCAGGAGGAACACCATAGCGTCCTCACTTACTGCCACAAGCTTGAGGCAGGAGGACATCATTCTGGGAGGAGAACGACACAGAAAGTGCTCCAATCCGGCTTGTGGTGGCCTACTCTCTTCAAGGACTCTGATGAGTTCGTGAAGAGTGTACTGAATGTCAGAGGATGGGCACTTGTGGACAGCGTGATATGATGCCGATGCAGCCCATTCACTTCTGTGAGGTTTTTGACGCATGGGGCATCGATTTCATGGGTCCATTCCCTAAGAGTCAGGGATTTGAGTACATTATGTTGGCCGTTGATTATGTGAGTCGTTGGGTGGAGGCTATCCCCGCCCGAGCCGCTGATGCGAGGACCGTTTGCAGATTTTTGAGGAAGCACATCATCACGCGGTTCGGGGTTCCACGAGTTCTGATTTCTGATGGGGGATCTCACTTCATCAACGACCAGGTGAAGGCACTTGCTAGCGAGTTCGGCATAGATCATCGTGTTGCTACACCTTACCATCCACAGACGAATGGTCTAGCCGAAATGTCGAATAGGGAGATCAAGACTATTGTGCAGAAAGTCGTCCGCCCTGACCGAAAGGATTGGTCACAGCTTTTGGACTCAGTCTTGTGGGCATATAGGACGTCTTTCAAGACACCTTTGGGCACATCTCCCTTTCGCCTCGTGTATGGCAAGCCATGCCATTTACCTGTTGAGCTGAGGCACAAGTCACTTTGGGCAGTCACATATATTTTGATGGATCCAGATGGTATGGGAGACCAGAGGAGGGCAGAGCTAGCTGCCCTGGAGGAGCTTAGAGATGCAGCTTTCTCAAGCAGCCTACATTATAAGGAGAAAGTCAAGGAGTGGCATGATTCTCATATCAGCCACAAGCATTTTGAGATTGGACAGAGAGTATGGCTGTTTGATGCGAGGCTACGATTATTTCCAGGGAAGCTTCAGAGCAAATGGAAAGGACCTTATCTGGTTAGAAAGGTACACGACAACGGTAGCATCGACATATCTGAGTTGTCTTCTGAGAGTACCTTTCGAGTGAACGGCCAGCGGCTCAAGCCATTTCTAGATCATGAGCCGCGGGTCGTTGATCTTGCCCCTATTCATTTTGCGTGAGGTGTGGTCTTTGACTCACATCTAATGCATCTCACGCCTGAGTTTCACTGATCTTCCGCTGTATATAGATCCAGATGTCCATATCACCACATTCTTTAGTCCCACATCCCTTCCTTCATCTTGTGATTATGCTATACTTAGGGTGCACTTTACCCTAAGTATAGGGGGGATGTGAGACCTTTCGGTATTTCTTTTGTTTCTATCTACCCCTGTCTTTGCTGCCTATACTTAGGGATATTTCACCCTAAGTATAGGGGGGGTAGACCCTGTACATTCTGCACTCAGGTTTTCCCTTAGTATACAGCCTGCTATACTTAGGATTACTTGATCCTAAGTATAGGGGGGAGACCTGGGTCCCTCTTGACTTTTCATTTCCTTTTTGTATAGCCTTTCTTTTCACTTTCCTATACCTAGCACGAGTTATGTCTTCTCCATCGCTCTTGACTCTGAGGACATCGTTCGAGCTAAGTATAAGGGGGTGTGTATATATTTCATATATACTTTAGCCATAACTCATACTTTGTGTGAGTGTGTTAATAAATAAAATGGCTAAAAACCACAAAAATTAAAAAAAAATTTCATGTACATAATCTTCTTTTATTTGCACATACATAGCTAGTGTACAAATTATTTTTGTAAAAATGATTTCAAAAATCTTTTGTGTAAAGCTTGTGTAAATATTTTCTTATCAAAATTATGTATATAGTACAAAATTTTTCCAAAATGTTTTGAAAATCAAAAGTTTGCAAAAATCTTGTGTAAATGTGTGTAAATATCTTTTTGCAAAACTTGCACTTCATGCATCATCATTTCATGATTTCAAAACATTTTTCAAAAATTTTGCTTGATTGTAAAATTTGTGTAAATAAGCATCTTTTTGTACATATGTATATAGTTTTTCTGGATGATAGTTGGCATTTAAACTAGCCTGGAATCAAATTGAGAAATGGAGCTTGATTAAGATCTTAATCCACCTAACTTCTAAGAGGAACCTTATAGGGCTTAGGTTTAAGGCTTTTCAGGTCCATGGTGACTTAATTCTTTGAGTCCACTAGGCTATGATAACATGTCATCTCAATGAGCCTAAGTAGAACACTTAACAACAACACATGACTCATATAGATTATGGCTTTACTTGGACACCAGCACTATGCACCGAGCTCTCTACGGATGAGGTGGTGAGGAGGCAGTCTTCCTTGGCTTGGGGTAGCATATGAGGGTAGTACTTCTAGGCAGAACCTCTCTTCTTCTTATAGTGAAGGAAGTGCGTCTCAACTTGGTCTGGTTGCCATGAGGTCTAACGACGGGAGTTGTGGGTTGCAATAAAGCTTCAAAAGAGGGATAGTCTACTGGTTCAAGAGGAAAAACTCCTTGTATATATGCTGCACATGTATATGTTGTACAGATGCACTTAAAAAATGCAAAAAGAAAAGAACTCAAAAAAAAAGTGGTGGGTCTGAGAGAAAATGATAATCCCACCGGAGTATGTACATAGAGTGCAATAAGCAAAGCTTGGTTTCATGATCCACCTGTTGTAGCTTGCAGCAGGGAGACTTGGCTACACTGGTCAGGCTCCCAAGGGTACTTGGCTACACTGGCCTTGACCCATTCTCTTCTTCCCCCTCTTCTTGAGCCGGTTGAACTTGAACTTGGAAGGGAATACCCCGCTCCTCGAGGAAAGAGTGGCCAGATTGAGGTCATAGAGTTACCTTGTTGGGGAGGGTTGTCAAGTTGCCATTTCTGAGGTGGAGAGCTTAGACTTCACATTCACAGGACAAGAAAAGATTCATGGTCTTCAGGGTTTGTGATTGATGACTTGTTCTGATCTGGAGCATTGAGGAGTCTTGGTTATAGATTAGTGGAACATAGAGGCTGTTAGGTTTTAAGCTTAAGTCTAAATAAGGTTCCGACACATTAATAATCCAAAGATCTGATCGAGCTCCATACCCCAATTTAATGAAGGCAAGTTTAATAATCAACCTTGATCCTTGTACATCCTCTTTTTCTTTTTCTTTCTTTCTTTTTTCACTTCTTTTTCAAATAAGTGTTTGCTAAGGGACTAGCAAAGTTAAGTATAGGGGGGTGATGAATACCCATTCATCCCTCTTTATTCTTATATTTTAGCTACAAAAACCTTTGCAAATGCATGTAGATATGTGTAAATAGGAATAATTACCAAAAGCATGCATTGTGTAAAAACCTATAATTAGCATGTTTTTGTGCAAAAATAAAAGAATAAAGATTAAAAAGAAAAAGAGGGAAATATTTAGAATAAATATTGAGCAACCTAACCCAAGGGAGGGCTCAGCATGGGCCTGACCGCATAAAAGCCAAGTAGAGGGAGATAGGGGCTCATGTGTATATATTTATGTAAATAAATAAAAGTATTTTTCCTCACCAAAAATATGCTTGTAAATACTTGTATTTATTAATATAAAAACAAAAGAAAAATTAAAAATCAAAAAGATTAAAATACCCCTTCATCATGTACATAAACCATGCCTATATATTTATTTGACCTTGTAAATAAATAAAGTTATTTTCCAAACTTCTTGTAAATATTCTATGTTATATATTGTAAATAAATAAAATAAAAAGAATCAAAATCAAAACAAAATAAAAATAGAAAAATCAAAAATACAAAAATACATTGTACATATACCATGTACATAGATGTACATAACTATTTATTTTACCTATGTATATAAATAATAAAAAGAAAATAAAAACACCCTTTTATTACTTATTTTATTCTATAAATAAATAAAATATAAAATAAGGATAAAATTGTATAAAAATAATATATAAAAATCAAAAATCAAAACCCCACACATTGTGTATATACCTATATATAGTACATATAATGTAAATACCTTATTTTTATTTCCAAAAATTAATTAAAAATCACCAAAAAATAGAAAAAAATAAAATAAAAATATTTTATATTTTGAGTTTTTGCAGATTCGGCCCCTAGCTATGTGTATTTGTCATCTCAAGATTCAGCCACGTGGCCGAACCGCATTGGCTCCTGGGGATGTTGACCGCCCGGTCAACTGGCCCCCCCAGGACCACTTCCCACGGGTTTGAGTGGCGGACCCAACTTCTCGGATTTTTCCCCGCTCAACCCGATTGCCTATCACCCAAACCCCGGCTCCGGATTGCTCACGTCATACCCGAGAACCTCGCCGGAGCCTTCGCCTCGGGATCCGCGCGCTACATCGCCCTACCTGCACCCTTCTTCCCGGACCCGCCAGCATACTTAAGCTCTGCTCCGCCACCCTAATTCTCTATCTTTGGTCATTCCCCTTCTTCCCTGTGAGCTCCAGCGTGATCGCACGAGTGACAGCGAGCGTCTCCACCTGTTGCAGCGAGGCGAGGAGGAGGTTTCCACTGATCCGGCGAGTATCACCGCCGTGCTCCGCCCTGAGTTGGAGCTCGAGCCTCGGACGTCGGCGTTCCTTGAGGCGAAGACCCAGAGCTGCGCAAGCTCGACCACAGCCCATTCCTTCACCCAGGTAGACCTGTAGTTCTTTCTTTTTCTCTAATTTTCGATTAGCCCCAAATCTCGCCGTCGCCGACCATCATCGATTCCGGCCATCTCCCCCTTCCGTTCGGTCATCAGAATCCCCCATCACGTTCGCCCTTCCCCCGCGCACCTTCTCCGCCCCTCCGTTCAACCCAGCTCGCACAGGAGCTGGGGTTCGAACCCCTTCGCCGTCGCATCGCCGGGGTTCGCCCGCACCACCGCACCGTCCACTTGCACCACCGCTAACGGGGTCGAGGCAGTTTGCCCTCGACCCAGGAGCTCTTTGGTTGCATTTTGCAGGTCAATCGAGGGATGTCTGAGGCCCTCCTACTTGAGAACCGGAGCTTCTCCTCCGCCGGAGTCGACAGAGCTCTCCGGAGCTCCGTTGATTCATCGGAGACGTCCCACAGACGCGGGAGGCCAAGGCGAAGCTTCCTCGATCATCAGAAGCCCCCACGGAGGCTCGGAGCGCGCGTACTGGGCCGGCGAAGTTCGTCGGCCTCTTGTTCTTCGAGGACCTCCAGCAGTCGTTGGATTGCCCTCCTGCTCCAGTTTTGATCGCCACCGTCCGCTTCAGGAGCCACCAGCAGCGTTAGATCCATCTGAGGAGCGATCTGGACCATTAATGCCCGAGGTTTAGCCACAGTACCTCTCTACCGTTCGATCTCCCACGTGGCGACGCCTGGACCGATCGATCAACCCGAGGGATATCAGCGTTGGGCGCCACCCATTTCCAGCCGTTCATCAGCATACGTGGCGCCCATCCGACGGCCAACTTAATAAAGGGTAATTTATCCCTTAGGCCCTCAGCTTTAGTCTTGTTTTGTTTCAGTCCTGTAAATATTT
The DNA here is from genome assembly GCA_037367405.1 of Ottelia alismoides. NCBI lineage: Eukaryota > Viridiplantae > Streptophyta > Magnoliopsida > Alismatales > Hydrocharitaceae > Ottelia > Ottelia alismoides. The sequence continues at coordinate 851,783 of JAZKJV010006953.1, read as the reverse complement.
TTCGTATTTTATTTACGTTGGTACATTTGCACTTTGGACCCTGTCTTGTTTTCTTATTGCATGTATACCCCTGTGTGTAGTGTGTCACGTGCTTCGACACGTGTTCTTCTGGTGTATTTGCAATCTATGCCCTTGTAGTTCTGGACGTTTATGAATGAATGAAACTTTTGAGTTAATTGCATTTATACCCCTGTGCGTGGTTGTTTTGCGCATGTGCGTTAATTTTTGGGTTATTTGCAACCGAGCCCCCTGGACTTTTGGTACGTGTTACCAATAGGTCCTCGGGACTTATTTTCCTTACATATAAGTCCCTGAGTGCCCCAGGCACGCGCTTGGCGCGTGTTTTGCTGGGTATTTTGCACCGGGACCCCCAGAACTTTGGGTATTTGCATTCCAGTCCCTGTGCACAGTACCCTTTTGTTATTTTTGAATAAAATATCAAATCACCTCCAAATTCGATGAAAATTTGACACATGGCTCCTGCCATGTTGTAGGATTTTCGTGAATTTTTGAGGACATTTTTGATTGTGTTTGCTATTTTTAAAAATTCAAAAACCTTCATTTTTGCTACTGTCTAGATTGAAAAATCATAAAAAATATATAAAAACCCCTCTAAAAATTCCATAAAAATTAGCTATTGTTTAATTTAGTTTGTTTGAATTTCTAGCCAATTTTGGCTATTTTGCATTGCTTAAAAACCTTAAAAACCCCAAAAAACCCATAAAAATTCTAATAAATACATTAAAAATCCAAAAACAATAAATCTGGTACCTAAATTTTCCTTATTTCATCTAGTTTATAGGAAAATTACTTCCAGGCCTTTTTGATGTCCTTAGGTATTTTATCTAGGGACTTTAGGCTTGGCTGGACAATACCCCTTGTTTTTGTTACTGTTTGATTTTTAGAAATTGAAATAAATCTCAGAAAAATCCCAAAAATTCACCAAAAACATAAAAAATTATAAAACACATAAAAAGATTTTTGTTTTAATTTTTGGTTGAATTTTGTTGCCTTAAATAATTTGTCAAAGTGTGATTGTTTTTGTTTTTATTATTTTCTTTACATATTAAAAATCCAAAAAAAATATAAAAATAATTAAAAACCACTAAAAAATATTTTGTCTTTTATTTTATTTATTTTTACTACTTCGTAGGCCTTCGGCCGATCCGTGCTCCTTGAGTTCGACCCTGGGTGCTATACCAGGTTAAACATATAGCAGGACCGCTTCTTTGTTTGATTGCTTGATTTGTCATTAGTGGTTCGATTTTTCTTGATATACACGGTCTGATCGCTTGGGTCGCAACGACCCTATTTCTGTACCTTATACCCGAGTGGTCAGGCCTGTTATCAGAATGGCGCCGTTGCCGGGGAGCACAGCTTAGTAGTTTTTCTTTTCTTTTCATTTTGATTTTCGTGGCTTTTCGCGGCTCTTTCAGAGCTCGCGGCTCTTCGTGGCTTTTGTTTATATTTTCTTTTTATTTTATTTTGTTTTATTTTCTTTTTCTTTTATTTTTGTTTTTGTCTTATTTTGTGTGTTTATTTTATTTTTGCTTTTTTACATATATACCCTCAGTTTCTTTCATTTTATTTTTCTTATTATTTGCTTATTTTTGTTGGTTCTGACCACTTTGCTGTTTCTTGCGAGGGCCCGAGGACCGAGGTGGCTACTCTCGAGAGTCGGCGCAACCGCGGGATTTGGAGGCGGCTCTTTTCTTCGCGGAGCCGCAGGAGAGCGTGAGAGAGAGCTGAGTGGGCGAGGCTTTTTATTTTCATTTATATTATTATTGTAATAATACAGGACACTCACATACACTTGAACTCTTCTTCCGTAGCGGGTCTGTTTCGCCGAGCACCGGTGTGCTCGGGGGACCCTTAGGACCTTCACGGTTTTTCACGGTTTTTACGCGGCTTTCTTTTTCTTTTATTTCTGCCTTTTCCGGTGTTTACGTGGTTTTTGCTCGAGCCCCTAGACTTAGGATTTTCTGGTGAATGTGCCGTAATTAGTAGGATCCACACACCTAACTGCTTATCTGTTCCCATAGATCGTTAATTGGACCTACTTAGAAATCACTAATAAAAATAACCGACTCATTTGCCTTCGTAGCCTACGTGCCGCAGCCCGTCCTGTAAAGCGCTTACTCCTACCCCCGATTTGTCGGACAGAGGAGGGACGGGCCAAGACCGGACTCTTTGGCTTGGAGGTCGGTGACCGGTTAGACGGTTCTTCGCTAGAAATTGCTTGCCTAGGACTCGGCTTTCCCGTTGCATCATATAGGTAGTTTTCTTTCTATCTTTACTTTTATGCGCGAATCATATTGCATGTAGAGTGCTGGAGGCAAGGTACGCATTTCTTACTCAGCATGCATCATTGATTTATCGTGCATCGGCTTTTTCGTCTTCTCCCCCCTGTTTTGGACTTAATAATCAGGAGAACCGAAAAATTCATTAGGCCATTTGTTTGCTTTGAAAAATACTAAAAAAGTGAAACCATAAAATTGGGACTGGCTAATACTATTGATCTTAAAATCCACTCACCCTAAAAACTTTGTCTTGGGGAGAGAAACCCCCTCATTATATGGTTTGGATGCGCGAGAGAGTGACCCGCACCCTAGGTAGAGCCCCCCGGTGCTAGTCCCGACTGATTACTGACTTTTCCGTGCGGGCCAGTCGGTTGGGTTAGCATCGGATATCCTAACAGGTCACGTAAGCGCTCTGATATTTTGTGTGTTCACCAAATAAAATTGACCGAACTTTCACGGTCTTCTGCTCGCGTTGCGTTGGTGAACAGGGGGTTTGTTTTCTGATCATAATTTTTCCAGATCTCATCCGCCTTACTCGCCAGATCAAGATGATGGGTAGACGGTCTCTTAGGCAGCCTCTGGCTGCACCGCTTTCGAGCACGTCTGCCTCCTCATCTAGGTTGGCCTGCGAGAGCTCAGACCCGCTCTCCGAGCCCGAGTACGATTCCACCCTGTTCCCCCTCGATCCCCTTTCTGTTCTACCTGAGAGACACGATCCCGAGGAGAGACTGATTGATTTGACAGCACCTGAGTTGGGCTCGTTTGATTTTGCAGACGTCATGGCCGGAGCCGGCAGTTCAGATGATCACTCCCGTCAGCCCGAGCACTTTGTACTAGACCAGGGAGCGATCAACTCCACCTTGATCGCATCACTCGAGACAGTCCAGCAGCAGCTACGCGATCAGGGGGCATTCATGATAGAGATGAGGCGAGAGTTGGAGAGGCTCAGAGCAGAGCGAGACCAGCAGAGCGAGCCTGAGGACGAACCAGATGCAGAGGCACGAGCCGCAGCCGCCGCCGCAGCGGCAGCAGCCGCGGGAGGAGAACCACTGAGACCGATGCGGGAGTTGCACAACCCCGGATCTACACTGATGCACCATTGGGTGGTGGTACCTGCTATCGTGGGGGACTTCAAGTTCACCCCGAACACCCTGCAGATGCTTCCTCGTTTTCACGGACTTGCCACTGAGGAGCCCCACCTCCACCTCCAGGAGTTCCTGATGATTTGCAGTACTGTCCACGACCGGCATGTGGACCAGGATACGATCAGGATGATCGCCTTCCCCTTTTCACTGGCAGATAGAGCAGCCACCTGGCTGAAACATTTGGGGAAGTTTGTCTACACCTGGGAGCAGCTCCGCACCGAGTACTTGAACAAGTACTATCCACTCGGGCGGACGAATGCAGCGAGGGCCCTGATCAGCAACTTCTCCATGCTCCCCAACGAGCAGTTTCACAAGGCATGGGAGAGGTTTAGAGAGCTCACGGATAGATGCCCGCACCACGACATCACGAAGCCGAACCTTGTGCAGAGCTTCTTCAGCGGGTTGACACCAGAGCTTCAGGGCCTGGTGAATGCTTCTTGCGGCGGGTCCTATTTCGCCAAGGACCACGACCAGGTCTGGGCCATCTTCGAGGAGATGGCTGAGAACTATATGGTGATGTCTCAGACCAGGTTGTATACTCAGAGACCCCAGCCACAGCAACCAGGACCCGTGCAGTACTAGCGGATAGCACGGGTCGATGCAGGTCCATCCAGTTCGTCCGCAGTCGCAGCAGCACAGGCAGAGTCGACAGCTGCGGACATGGGTATCATCAGCAAGAAGTTGGACCGCATGGAGCTGATTGAGAAGAAGCAGTGCCAGAGCATCACTCAGATGGAACAGATGGCACAGGTTCTGAGCGACATGAAGACACAGCTCATGTGTCTCCAGGAGGCACAGACGGCTCCTCAGCCCCGTCTTCAGTCGCGAGGCGACTCCGGCAGCAGCAGCAGCTCGTCCCAACGCTCCAGCACCCCTGTGCAGCCTAGACAGGTTCACCTTGTACAGGTGGAGCCGTACCAGCAGCCGCAACCCACCTACCAGTCCCCACCATCTCCGGAGATGCAGATGGTGGTCTACCAGCCGGACCAGCCTCTGGCAGTACTCCCGCCAGCCCCCTACGATGCAGAGCCGTTGATGGATGTCAACGGGATTTGGTATGACCGCCCTCAGCCTGGGATCCGACGAGACCATCCCGGATTCAGGTGGGGGAATGGTGGTGCCCAGCCCCAGCAGCAGCCGTCAGGACAGGGAGGGCAGTACTCCCAGCAGAGAGATCACCAGCAGCCGCAGCAGCAGCCCCCAGCATACCAGCAGCACCAGCCATCATCCTTCGTTCCTCGTCCCTATCAGCAGCAGGGACAGTCATGGAGACGTGAGCAGCAGGCTCACCCAGTTCAGCAGCAGCACCCTTCCTCATACCCCTCTTACCACCAGCAGCAGTTCCAGCAGCCTCACCCCCAGAGAGGCTACCCGTCGGGTCCCACGAGAGCCCCGCTTTAGATGACATCGCCCGCCTCCTCACGGACCAACAGGCCACATTCAGACGGGAGATGGACGAGTTCCGCCAGGAGATGCGGGACTTGGTGAGAGGGAAGGCCGCCATTCCAGCCCAGACTGAGCCGAATCCGAATAACCTCAAGAGGAAATCTGAGCAGCTAGTACACACTGAGTTTGCCACTCCTAGTGACCCATTTGTTGATACATCTTCGGATCTATTTGATGCTGATTTTGTCACACTTAGGAGCGGTAGGACCCCAGCAGGCGGCGACGCCTCATCTGAGCTTTGCCACGAGGATACTTCAGAGGCGCCACATGAGGAGGAGGAGAGCGGTACTGAGGCCGCTCCAGATGATGACAGTGGCACTGAGGCCACCAGGGATGCTGATCCCACCGACGGTACTGAGGCCGCCGCTTCACCAGATCGAGGAGGTGGTACTGACGCCACTAGTTCGGCCGAGCCAGCCCGCGGTACTGATGCCGCGAGACGTCTACCAGCAGCAGCAGCAGAGCCAGCCCATGGTGGTACTGAGGCCACCGGTGTTTGTATAGAGAGAGATGTTGTCTTTCCCCGCCTTGATGTATCTCAGAACTTTGGGTTGAATAAAGGAAAAGGTTTAGTTTCTTCTGGTCCCACTGTGGTGCATGATGTATGTGTGGATCCGGTCATCGAACCGTCTAGGCCTTTTCCTTGTCCTTCATATGCGAAGGACCCTGTGATCCCCTTACCTAGAGCCCTTCAGATGGGGAAGGGGAAGAAAAAAGAAAATCCAAAAAAGAGAGAGCTTGAGGAGTTCAGCCAGAGCATGATCGATCGATTCCACATCCAGCTGACCCTCCAGGAGGCTTTGCAGCACATCCCCCTTCTCCAGTGATCTTTGAGAGACAGGACTACAGTCAGGAGGAGGAGGAGGAACCACACTTCTGAGATCCATGTGCTGACGAAAGCCACGTGTTTCGCGATCCAGAACCGACTGCCAGCCAAGAGGCCAGATTCAAGGGCCCCGTATATCAGATGCCAGATCAGTGAGCAGAGGTTCGACCGTACTCTTCTAGATAGCGGATCGTCCATCAACCTTCTTCCGGCAGCCCTTCTCGACCGCTTCGAGTTGGGCACTCTTCGACAGAGCAGGACAGTCCTTCAGTTCGCTGATCGATCTTTCAAGAGGCCGAGGGGGTTATTACGAGACGTTATCGTCACGATTCAGGGCCTGAAATTCCCCGTGGACTTCGTAGTGTTGGACATGGAGATCCCTGAGTCAGTGACCGATACCCCCATCATCCTTGGTCGTCCGTTCTTGGCCACAGCCAAGGCGGTGACTGATCATGATAGCGGGAAGGTGTACTTTCGCGTCGAGGGCGAGAGTATACAAATAGAGACGGTCGAGGACTACAGAGCTAGAGAGAGAGCCCGCTCAGATGCGAGTACAGATTTAGAGCAGCTGACAGACGCAGAGCCAAACATCCACCAGGACTGTGATTTTGTGATCACAGATGATGAGGCAGCTTGGGCAGATCCTGCAGCACAGACCATCCTCTCATATTCAGATACAGCTGATGCCGAGATGATAGCAGAGGAGAGTCTGGAGAGCACAGCCTTGGTTCAGGATACCATAGAGGCAGCATAGCCGTCCTTGATCGCGACACGATTTTCAGCGATGGTGGTGCTGAGGCCACCTTGCTTTACGGTGGTACTGATGCCACTGCGGTTGATACAGATCCCTCGGATTCAGAGTCTGATTGGGTCGATTGTGATGATCAGATGCCAGACCTGATTCCACCTGAGCCTACAGATGAGGAGGAGGTAGATGCAGAGCAGACCAGAGACAGTGCAGTTGAGCAGCCTTCTTCCGATCCAGTTTGCGAGAGTACGCTTTCACTTTCCCAGGCAGATTTCACAGACTTAGCAGCATTCACTCAGTTTCTTCCACAACCATATTTGTCAGCACCCAGCATTCTAGAGCTGAAGTCGCTCCCTACTTCGCTGAAGTATCGATTCATTGCGGGCGATCCAGAGATGTACCCAGTCATCATCTCCGCCGAGTTGACTGGAGAGCAGGAATCTCGTTTGATGGGGTTCTTGAAAAGAACCGTAAGGCGATCGGATGGAGCGTAGCAGATCTCCATGGGATTAGCCCATCAGTGTGCTCCCACCATATCTATCTCGAGGAGGGGGCGAAGCCGTCGCGTGAGTTCCAGCGGCGTCTGAACCCCAACCTGAGAGAGGTCGTGATGAATGAAATATTGAAATGGTGGAGTGCAGATTTTATTTATCCCATTTCCGACTCCAAGTGGGTCAGCCCCTTGCATGTGGTGCCCAAGAAGACGGGCATCACGACTGTGATCAGTGAGTCGGGAGAGGAGATCGCTACACGAGTACCCACCTCTTGGAGGGTCTGCGTTGACTACAGGAGACTCAACCAGGCCACCAAGAAGGACCATTTCCCCCTGCCTTTTATTGACCAGATCATTGAGAGACTAGCAGGGAAGAGCCATTATTGCTTCCTGGATGGGTACTCGGGCTACAACCAAGTGGCCATTGCTCCTGAGGATCAGTAGAAGACCACCTTTACCTGTCCCTTTGGCACATATGCTTTTCGATGCATGCCATTTGGGCTATGCAATGCCCCTGCGACTTTTCAAAGGTGCATGCTGTCGATCTTCTCGGACATGGTAGGGGAGTGTTTGGAGGTCTTCATGGACGATTTCTCGGTCTACGGCGACGGATTCGACTCCTGTCTTGACTGCCTAGACCGGGTACTCCAGCGATGTATTGAGTATCATTTGGTTTTATCTTGGGAGAAGAGTCACTTCATGGTGACTCAAGGGACGGTGCTTGGCCATATCATCTCCAACAGGGGCATGGAGGTGGATCCGGCCAAGGTTGATGTCATTAAGAAACTCGCACCACCGTCCAATCTGAGGCAGCTACGGTCATTCCTGGGGCACGTTGGATTTTATAGGAGATTTATTCAGGATTTCAGCAGGATTGCCCGACCGTTGACTGACCTCTTGACGAAAGACACCGAGTTCCTTGTCGATGACAAGTGTCTTTCGTCCTCCGCGACTCTCCAGCAGTGTGTTATTGAGGCTCCTGTCCTCCAGCCGCCTGATTGGTCTCTCCCATTCGAGATCATGACGGACGCCTCCGACTTTGCCGTAGGGGCAGTGCTGGGACAGAGGAGGGATGGAGTTCCATTTGCCATACACTATGCTAGCCGCACATTGGATTCCGCCCAGCGGAATTACACGGTTACAGAGAAGGAGATGCTAGCCGTAGTGTTCGCCCTAGATAAGTTCAGATCGTATATCATTGGATCTAGAGTGACTTTGTTTACAAATCACACCGCCATCAGGTACCTCATGGCAAAGAAGGATGCCAAGGCCAGACTGACTAGATGGATCCTTCTACTCCAGGAGTTCGATATTGAGATTAAGGATAAGCCTGGAGTCAAGAATGTGGTGGCGGATCATCTCTCCCGACTAGAGCAGCCTGAGGATTCTGAGCAGATTGACCCTATTAGAGATACCTTCCCAGATGAGGCGATCCTTGCTATCGCCTCACTCCCATGGTACGCCGATATTGTGAACTTTCTCGTTGCTGGGAAAGTCCCACAGGATTGGCCCAGACAGAGACTTGAGACCTTCCTTGCGAAGGCCAAGTCCTACCATTGGGAGGATCCCATCCTTTACCACGAAGGAGGGGACAACGTCTGGCGTCGGTGTATTCCTCAGGAGGAACACCATAGCGTCCTCACTTACTGCCACAAGCTTGAGGCAGGAGGACATCATTCTGGGAGGAGAACGGCACAGAAAGTGCTCCAATCCGGCTTGTGGTGGCCTACTCTCTTCAAGGACTCTGATGAGTTCGTGAAGAGGTGTACTGAATGTCAGATATGGGCACTTGTGGACAGCGTGATATGATGCCGATGCAGCCCATTCACTTCTGTGAGGTTTTTGACGCATGGGGCATCGATTTCATGGGTCCATTCCCTAAGAGTCAGGGATTTGAGTACATTATGTTGGCCGTTGATTATGTGAGTCGTTGGGTGGAGGCTATCCCCGCCCGAGCCGCTGATGCGAGGACCGTTTGCAGATTTTTGAGGAAGCACATCATCACGCGGTTCGGGGTTCCACGAGTTCTGATTTCTGATGGGGGATCTCACTTCATCAACGACCAGGTGAAGGCACTTGCTAGCGAGTTCGGCATAGATCATCGTGTTGCTACACCTTACCATCCACAGACGAATGGTCTAGCCGAAATGTCGAATAGGGAGATCAAGACTATTGTGCAGAAAGTCGTCCGCCCTGACCGAAAGGATTGGTCACAGCTTTTGGACTCAGTCTTGTGGGCATATAGGACGTCTTTCAAGACACCTTTGGGCACATCTCCCTTTCGCCTCGTGTATGGCAAGCCATGCCATTTACCTGTTGAGCAGAGGCACAAGTCACTTTGGGCAGTCACATATATTTTGATGGATCCAGATGGTATGGGAGACCAGAGGAGGGCAGAGCTAGCTGCCCTGGAGGAGCTTAGAGATGCAGCTTTCTCAAGCAGCCTACATTATAAGGAGAAAGTCAAGGAGTGGAATGATTCTCATATCAGCCACAAGCATTTTGAGATTGGACAGAGAGTATGGCTGTTTGATGCGAGGCTACGATTATTTCCAGGGAAGCTTCAGAGCAAATGGAAAGGACCTTATCTGGTTAGAAAGGTACACGACAACGGTAGCATCGACATATCTGAGTTGTCTTCTGAGAGTACCTTTCGAGTGAACGGCCAGCGGCTCAAGCCATTTCTAGATCATGAGTCGCGGGTCGTTGATCTTGCCCCTATTCATTTTGCGTGAGGTGTGGTCTTTGACTCACATCTAATGCATCTCACGCCTGAGTTTCACTGATCTTCCGCTGTATATAGATCCAGATGTCCATATCACCACATTCTTTAGTCCCACATCCCTTCCTTCATCTTGTGATTATGCTATACTTAGGGTGCACTTTACCCTAAGTATAGGGGGGATGTGAGACCTTTCGGTATTTCTTTTGTTTCTATCTACCCCTGTCTTTGCTGCCTATACTTAGGGATATTTCACCCTAAGTATAGGGGGGGTAGACCCTGTACATTCTGCACTCAGGTTTTCCCTTAGTATACAGCCTGCTATACTTAGGATTACTTGATCCTAAGTATAGGGGGGAGACCTGGGTCCCTCTTGACTTTTCATTTCCTTTTTGTATAGCCTTTCTTTTCACTTTCCTATACCTAGCACGAGTTATGTCTTCTCCATCGCTCTTGACTCTGAGGACATCGTTCGAGCTAAGTATAAGGGGGTGTGTATATATTTCATATATACTTTAGCCATAACTCATACTTTGTGTGAGTGTGTTAATAAATAAAATGGCTAAAAACCACAAAAATTAAAAAAAAATTTCATGTACATAATCTTCTTTTATTTGCACATACATAGCTAGTGTACAAATTATTTTTGTAAAAATGATTTCAAAAATCTTTTGTGTAAAGCTTGTGTAAATATTTTCTTATCAAAATTATGTATATAGTACAAAATTTTTCCAAAATGTTTTGAAAATCAAAAGTTTGCAAAAATCTTGTGTAAATGTGTGTAAATATCTTTTTGCAAAACTTGCACTTCATGCATCATCATTTCATGATTTCAAAACATTTTTCAAAAATTTTGCTTGATTGTAAAATTTGTGTAAATAAGCATCTTTTTGTACATATGTATATAGTTTTTCTGGATGATAGTTGGCATTTAAACTAGCCTGGAATCAAATTGAGAAATGGAGCTTGATTAAGATCTTAATCCACCTAACTTCTAAGAGGAACCTTATAGGGCTTAGGTTTAAGGCTTTTCAGGTCCATGGTGACTTAATTCTTTGAGTCCACTAGGCTATGATAACATGTCATCTCAATGAGCCTAAGTAGAACACTTAACAACAACACATGACTCATATAGATTATGGCTTTACTTGGACACCAACACTATGCACCGAGCTCTCTACGGATGAGGTGGTGAGGAGGCAGTCTTCCTTGGCTTGGGGTAGCATATGAGGGTAGTACTTCTAGGCAGAACCTCTCTTCTTCTTATAGTGAAGGAAGTGCGTCTCAACTTGGTCTGGTTGCCATGAGGTCTAACGACGGGAGTTGTGGGTTGCAATAAAGCTTCAAAAGAGGGATAGTCTACTGGTTCAAGAGGAAAAACTCCTTGTATATATGCTGCACATGTATATGTTGTACAGATGCACTTAAAAAAATGCAAAAAGAAAAGAACTCAAAAAAAAAGTGGTGGGTCTGAGAGAAAATGATAATCCCACCGGAGTATGTACATAGAGTGCAATAAGCAAAGCTTGGTTTCATGATCCACCTGTTGTAGCTTGCAGCAGGGAGACTTGGCTACACTGGTCAGGCTCCCAAGGGTACTTGGCTACACTGGCCTTGACCCATTCTCTTCTTCTCCCTCTTCTTGAGCCGGTTGAACTTGAACTTGGAAGGGAATACCCCGCTCCTCGAGGAAAGAGTGGCCAGATTGAGGTCATAGAGTTACCTTGTTGGGGAGGGTTGTCAAGTTGCCATTTCTGAGGTGGAGAGCTTAGACTTCACATTCACATGACAAGAAAAGATTCATGGTCTTCAGGGTTTGTGATTGATGACTTGTTCTGATCTGGAGCATTGAGGAGTCTTGGTTATAGATTAGTGGAACATAGAGGCTGTTAGGTTTTAAGCTTAAGTTTAAATAAGGTTCCGACACATTAATAATCCAAAGATCTGATCGAGCTCCATACCCCAATTTAATGAAGGCAAGTTTAATAATCAACCTTGATCCTTGTACATCCTCTTTTTCTTTTTCTTTCTTTCTTTTTTCACTTCTTTTTCAAATAAGTGTTTGCTAAGGGACTAGCAAAGTTAAGTATAGGGGGATGATGAATACCCATTCATCACTCTTTATTCTTATATTTTAGCTACAAAAACCTTTGCAAATGCATGTAGATATGTGTAAATAGGAATAATTACCAAAAGCATGCATTGTGTAAAAACCTATAATTAGCATGTTTTTGTGCAAAAATAAAAGAATAAAGATTAAAAAGAAAAAGAGGGAAATATTTAGAATAAATATTGAGCAACCTAACCCAAGGGAGGGCTCAGCATGGGCCTGACCGCATAAAAGCCAAGTAGAGGGAGATAGGGGCTCATGTGTATATATTTATGTAAATAAATAAAAGTATTTTTCCTCACCAAAAATATGCTTGTAAATACTTGTATTTATTAATATAAAAACAAAAGAAAAATTAAAAATCAAAAAGATTAAAATACCCCTTCATCATGTACATAAACCATGCCTATATATTTATTTGACCTTGTAAATAAATAAAGTTATTTTCCAAACTTATTGTAAATATTCTATGTTATATATTGTAAATAAATAAAATAAAAAGAATCAAAATCAAAACAAAATAAAAATAGAAAAATCAAAAATACAAAAATACATTGTACATATACCATGTATATAGATGTACATAACTATTTATTTTACCTATGTATATAAATAATAAAAAGAAAATAAAAACACCCTTTTATTCCTTATTTTATTCTATAAATAAATAAAATATAAAATAAGGATAAAATTGTATAAAAATAATATATAAAAATCAAAAATCAAAACCCCACACATTGCGTATATACCTATATATAGTACATATAATGTAAATACCTTATTTTTATTTCCAAAAATTAATTAAAAATCACCAAAAAAATAGAAAAAAATAAAATAAAAATATTTCATATTTTGAGTTTTTGCAGATTCGGCCCCTAGCTATGTGTATTTGTCATCTCAAGATTCAGCCACGTGGCCGAACCGCATTGGCTCCTGGGGATGTTGACCGCCCGGTCAACTGGCCCCCCAGGACCACTTCCCACGGGTTTGAGTGGCGGACCCAACTTCTCGGATTTTTCCCCGCTCAACCCGATTGCCTATCACCCAAACCCCGGCTCCGGATTGCTCACGTCATACCCGAGAACCTCGCCGGAGCCTTCGCCTCGGGATCCGCGCGCTAATCGCCCTACCCGCGCCCTTCTTCCCGGACCCGCCAGCATACTTAAGCTCTGCTCCGCCACCCTAATTCTCTATCTTTGGTCATTCCCCTTCTTCCCTGTGAGCTCCAGCGTGATCGCACGAGTGACAGCGAGCGTCTCCACCTGTTGCAGCGAGGCGAGGAGGAGGTTTCCACTGATCCGGCGAGTATCACCGCCGTGCTCCGCCCTGAGTTGGAGCTCGAGCCTCGGACGTCGGCGTTCCTTGAGGCGAAGACCCAGAGCTGCGCAAGCTCGACCACAACCCATTCCTTCACCCAGGTAGACCTGTAGTTCTTTCTTTTTCTCTAATTTTCGATTAGCCCCAAATCTCGCTGTCGCCGACCATCATCGATTCCGGCCATCTCCCCCTTCCGTTCGGTCATCAGAATCCCCCATCACGTTCGCCCTTCCCCCGCGCACCTTCTCCGCCCCTCCGTTCAACCCAGCTCGCACAGGAGCTGGGGTTCGAACCCCTTCGCCGTCGCATCGCCGGGGTTCTCCCGCACCACCGCACCGTCCACTTGCACCACCGCTAACGGGGTCGAGGCAGTTTGCCCTCGACCCAGGAGCTCTTTGGTTGCATTTTGCAGGTCAATCGATGGATGTCTGAGGCCCTCCTACTTGAGAACCGGAGCTTCTCCTCCGCCGGAGTCGACAGAGCTCTCCGGAGCTCCGTTGATTCATCGGAGACGTCCCATAGATGCGGGAGGCCAAGGCGAAGCTTCCTCGATCATCAGAAGCCCCCACGGAGGCTCGGAGCGCGCGTACTGGGTCGGCGAAGTTCGTCGGCCTCTTGTTCTTCGAGGACCTCCAGCAGTCGTTGGATTGCCCTCCTGCTCCAGTTTTGATCGCCACCGTCCGCTTCAGGAGCCACCAGCAGCGTTAGATCCATCTGAGGAGCGATCTGGACCATTGATGCCCGAGGTTTAGCCACAGTACCTCTCTACCGTTCGATCTCCCACGTGGCGACGCCTGGACCGATCGATCAACCCGAGGGATATCAGCGTTGGGCGCCACCCATTTCCAGCCGTTCATCAGCATACGTGGCGCCCATCCGACGGCCAACTTAATAAAGGGTAATTTATCCCTTAGGCCCTTAGCTTTAGTCTTGTTTTGTTTCAGTCCTGTAAATATTTTTCGTATTTTATTTACGTTGGTACATTTGCACTTTGGACCCTGTCTTGTTTTCTTATTGCATGTATACCCCTGTGTGTAGTGTGTCACGTGCTTCGACACGTGTTCTTCTGGTGTATTTGCAATCTATGCCCTTGTAGTTCTGGACGTTTATGAATGAATGAAACTTTTGAGTTAATTGCATTTATACCCCTGTGCGTGGTTGTTTTGCGCATGTGCGTTAATTTTTGGGTTATTTGCAACCGAGCCCCCTGGACTTTTGGTACGTGTTACCAATAGGTCCTCGGGACTTATTTTCCTTACATATAGGTCCCTGAGTACCCCAGGCACGCGCTTGGCACGTGTTTTGCTGGGTATTTTGCACCGGGACCCCCAGAACTTTGGGTATTTGCATTCTAGTCCCTGTGCACAATACCCTTTTGTTATTTTTGAATAAAATATCAAATCACCTCCAAATTCGATGAAAATTTGACACATGGCTCCTGCCATGTTGTAGGATTTCCATGAATTTTTGAGGACATTTTTGATTGTGTTTGCTATTTTTAAAAATTCAAAAACCTTCATTTTTGCTACTGTCTAGATTGAAAAATCATAAAAAATATATAAAAACCCCTCTAAAAATTCCATAAAAATTAGCTATTGTTTAGTTTAGTTTGTTTGATTTTCTAGCCAATTTTGGCTATTTTGCATTGCTTAAAAACCTTAAAAACTTAAAAACCCCAAAAAACCCATAAAAATTCTAATAAATACATTAAAAATCCAAAAACAATAAATCTGGTACCTAAATTTTCCTTATTTCATCTAGTTTATAGGAAAATTACCTCAGGCCTTTTTGAGGTCCTTAGGTATTTTATCTAGGGACTTTAGGCTTGGCTGGACAATACCCCTTTTTTTTGTTACTGTTTGATTTTTAGAAATTAAAATAAATCTCAGAAAAATCCCAAAAATTCACCAAAAACATAAAAAATTATAAAACACATAAAAAGATTTTTGTTTTAGTTTTTAGTTGAATTTTGTTGCCTTAAATAATTTGTCAAAGTGTGATTGTTTTTGTTTTTATTATTTTCTTTACATATTAAAAATCCAAAAAAATATAAAAATAATTAAAAACCACTCAAAAATATTTTGTCTTTTATTTTATTTATTTTTACTACTTCGTAGGCCTTCGGCCGATCCGTGCTCCTTGAGTTCGACCCTGGGTGCTATACCAGGTTAAACATATAGCAGGACCGCTTCTTTGTTTGATTGCTTGATTTGTCATTAGTGGTTCGATTTTTCTTGATATACACGGTCTGATCGCTTGGGTCGCAACGACCCTATTTCTGTACCTTATACCCGAGTGGTCAGGCCTGTTATCAGCCGGCAAACGATTCTGGATAGCGAAGCATGTGGCATGGGTAAGCACATGGATCTCTGCATGGTTGCGCCTCTTCTTCCTATGTAATGTGGTCTTCTCTATAAGATTCTTCTAGAAGAGAGGGATGTGCTCTAATGCCTCCTGCAGAGCCATCTGAATATGGAATCGATCTATCATCTGCTCGCTGAACTCTAACTGCTATCACTTTTTTGGATTTTCAATTTTTTGGCCCTTCCCTAAGCGGAGTGCTTGAGGGAAGGGGATGGATGCACCTTCATCATGAACTAGAGGATCTGGAGTAGGAATAGGTTTCTGAGCATACAAGTGGCCGGAATCCATACAAGCATCATCAAGTATCACATCAGATGGACTCGAGGAAGAAATATAAACCTTTCCTTTATTCATCTTTTTATTTTTAAAATTTTACCATTTATTGTGTTTTACTAAACACATCATCCTCACTTATAGGAAGAGAAGTCAAAACAACTAGAGTGTTTGTACAAGTACTCTTGGTGGCATTAGTACCACCGACAACATTTGAAGAAGTGGCATAAATACCGTGTTCTGGCCCATCATGTGGAAACTTAGTGGAATCATCACCACCATCTAAAGTATATGGTGAAGGGATGGCATCGGTACAGTCGTCTGGACCATCAATCTTGGTGGCATCAACACCACCATCAACATCAAAATCAACGGCAACACCATCGCTCTCTAGTTCATTTGGCGCTCCTGAATAGGCATCCTGTTGTCGCTTAGATGAGGCGCCACTTGTCGATTTCCTATCGCTCCTATGTGTCACAAAATCAACATCAAATAAATAATGCATATCATCAAGTACCTCACTAGGAGTGGTGGACTATGTAGACTTTACCTACTCAAATTTCCTCTTTAGATTGTTCGGATTCGACTCAATCTGTGTGGGTATGGCGGCCTTGCCCTTGATGATCTCCCTCATCTCCTGGAGGAACTCATCCATCTCTCGCTTGAATGTGATCTGTTGCTCTGCAAGCATGCATGCAAGCTTATCTGAAGTTGGATTCTCATACGAAGGTGCATGAGAACCAGATGGGTTGCCTCTTTAAAAATGTTGAGGCTGACCATGCTGATGTTGCTGTGAGTAGAAGTGAGGGGGAGGTTGCTGAAACTCGGAGTGAGACTCTTGCTGCCTCCACTACTGACCCAGGTACTAGGGTCAAGGAACGATATGCTAGGAGTACTGGGGTTGTGACTGCTGCATACCTATCCTGATTGTGTCAGAGGCTGCTGCTGGGACCAAGAACATCCAGTAGACCATCTCAAGCTTGGGTGATTACATCAGATACCGGGCTATTGTTGGTACCGGGAATACCAAATCCCATTAACTTTCATCAATGACTCTCTTTTTGAAAAATATTTTTAAACCTTTGTAAAATTCTTTACAAAAAATTGTTTATTTATTTGAATAATTTTTTTTGAAATTCACTTTGCAAATGATTTGGAAAATATTTGAGAATATTTTGAAAAGTCGATCCATACCTTTGAAAAATTTGGAAAATGATGTTCAATGTAGATGTTTGTAAAAGTGTTTGTAAAATAATTTGCAAAATATTGTTTTCAAAAAGAATTGGTAAAATATGTTCAAACTATTTTGAGAACCTTGTATATAATTAAATAAAAATAACTTTATAAATTTTTTTATATAACCCTTGTATATATAACCTATGAATAACAACTAACACTTAACGTGTACAATTTCCCGGTGTAAAATCCACATCTTATTTCTTGTAAATACACACACTCCCTACCTTTTAAATATTTGTGAATATATCTTTGACTAAACTTATATATACCCTAAAAATATTCAAAAATTTCAAAACCCATAAAATTCTGCAAAATTATTTCAAAATTTCATAAACATTTGCAAAACATTTAAAAAATCTATAAAAAGTTCAAAAATACAAATATAGTTTCACAAAAAAATTCTTTCATTGCATATCATTTGCATTTTTCAGAATGATGTAGATAATTGAACATGTCTAAATAAAATCTTAGGATTGGAGCTTGGACTAGACCTTGATCCATGAAAAACATGTAAAAATGCCCTATTAATAATGTCATGTTGTTGTAGTCAGGCAATCAGGATTGATCAAAAAATTTTGTTTGCCCGAATCGATGAATCAATGAATTAATTAATGTGTGGTTTTATATATTTTTAACCTAGTCAAGCCCCAAGGTCGACTTAAGGAGGCAAAGAAACAACGTCGGATCAAGTTAGACGAATTAGCTCACGATTTTCCAAGCAATTATTTTGGTAATTTTTTATGCAAAATAAATGCAAATGCGCAAATGCGATTGAACTGGGTTATTAAGAGAATAAGCCACTTAGCCACATTAATTTTAATGTGAAATTAACCTAAATTAGTCAAGTTATATTTTTCTGTAACCTAATTCAATGATGAATGCAAAATGTAATTTTTTTGGAATTTTTGAGATTAAAATGCAACAACGAAAAAATGAAAACATTTTATGGGTTTTATGCAATTTTTCATGCAGACAGAATGCAAAAATTATGATTTTTTTACTGAAAGTGAAACATGATGAAATACAGCTCAATATTTTTTTGGAATTTTCTGACAATATAAGAATTTTTTTATGAATTTTTAATGGAAACATAGTGATTGTGAGTATTTAATTCCTAATTAATCCACAAAATCAATTTATCCTGAAGCAAAATTATCTCAAACAGATATGTTGATAAATAATCCAGGAGACTTGAAATTTTGAAAAAAATGGTATATGTGGATTTAATTAAAAATCATTTACACAAATTACTCAACAATTTATTTATGCACAAGACATCTCCATTTGCGATGAAATTTGGATAGTGATTAAAAAATACGTAGAGTCATCATTTGGAATTTGTGCACAATTTTTGGAGCAATGTTTAAGTATGCGCGAATTTCAGAGCATAAATGAGCAAAATATCACTAAATTTCAAACTCCAATTTTTCATAAATTATCCAATGCTCACAAAAATACAAATGCAAATGGAAGGAGGACTTCTTGTCCCAACGCACATTCTCTCCCTCAACATTCTCTCTCTCCAACATTTTTTTCCATGCATACGTGAAGGCCCCTCTCCTTGTGCGTCTTGTGCACGACCTCCTTCGCGTGGCCAACGGACAACCTCCTCCTCGCACAGCTAGCATCAGCAGCCCTCTTCTCCGCGTCGTGTGCACGCCTCTACCCCAGCCCGCGCGTGGTCAGCCCCCGCATCCTCGTCTCCACGCTTCCATCTTCACGTCACCAATATCTCGTGGTTCCGCCATCGTCTCCGAAAGCTTCAAGAGAGAAGAACTCCTTTCTCATTTTTACGTCTCCCTTGTATTTTGCTATATTAGTGGTTCTTGTTTAAGTTAAATTTGATGGAACAACTATTTGATAACATCTTTTATTTACTCTAGTTTGTTTCTCGAAATATGCATTGCAACTCTTACATTTTTATTCCATCTTGAAATATTGCAAGTGTCACACTATTATCTCTATATTAATTTGCGATTCATCCCCCACTTCCTCACTTAATCACACTCATACCCACATTTACTTAATCTAAGTTCGCAGAAATATTTTCACCGTAGATTGCAATTTCTCATAATTTTTCTTCCATCGCAAGAGATCAAAATTCGAATCAAGTTTGAAAGAAAGAATAAAATAGCGAGTTTGCCCAGTCCCTGCAGATACGAACCTCTACTTGCACTATACAACTCATATTTTTTTCCAACATGCTTGTAATTGTAACATTATTTGTTTGATTGCGGTTTAGCGTAGGACAATAACGACGTGGTAAAAACAACTTTTTAAACCACGTAAAATCGCATCAACATTTTGGCGCCGCTTATTTTCGATATTCTAATCCGTGCAATTTTTTTATTTCAGGTACTTGAACTCCGAAAAAGAAAAAAATGAAGATTCATGCATTATTTTCAGCAAACTTGTAATTTGTTTTAAGTAGAAAATTTTTGTAATTTTAATTTCTCCCCCTTCTCGGAAAAGCTCGCCATCAGCAGGACAAAACATTACGGATTTAGCGCCAGAAGTGCATGCACTGTGAGTTTCCTTTTTCACTTAGGCATTCTAAGATTTACATTTCTTGCATTTATTTGTGCATCAAATTAAAATTAAAAAAAAAGTGAAAAAGAGTTCTTGATTGCATCATCTCTGTGATCTTCTCCCTCTAATAACCTAATTCAAAGACCACCAAAATTGTGCTTGATCACATTAAAACGATAAGCTCGAAAGATCACTGTAGTGATCCGAGCGAAAGCGGACAAAAATTGGAATGCTTGTTTGATGCACATGGTAAATGATACAAAACTCACAAGCATATAGAACCCTAGGATAGAGATAAAAATCCCTGGTGCTACGTGGGATTGCAGAGAGAGATCGTAACTCCTCGACGCGTTGGGCACAGGTTCTTGTGGGAAGAGCAGATCATTGATCTGAGTACCGCACCCTAGATCCCCCAGCCGGATTAGGACATCGATTTCTCACAATCTTCCACACCCACCTCTTCATTAAGGACTCTTAATTCTCTGATAACATTTGTTGAATCATTAAATTAAAATCGAAAAGATAACCGCTTCCATGGTAATTTTTGTGTGGAATTGGTGAATTAACAAATTATTTTGTGATAATCTATTGTGTACTTGTCAGTACTTGAGAATCTTTATTCATGGAAAAAATTCAAATTATGCTCAATGAGATGCACGAGAAAATGAGGCTGAATCTGGCTATTGCATTGAATTATTTGAAGGATAGGAAACGATCTTCTCGACCCATTGATCCACCTATTTTATTACCGATTGAGCATGAGATTGATGAAATGATGCATCTAGTGCAAAAATATCAAGAAGATCAGGAACACAAAAAGAACGAGTCATCCGATCAAACGTCAAAACCACCCCATGATGACCCTATATTAGAGGAATTTCTTGCATTACATTCTCTCGCATGCCCTTCCTTTGTCTCTTTCAAGCCACTTTCACACATAGAACACTCATCCATTTCGAATACTGAACTAATCTCCGAATATTTAAGAAATCACTCAATATCCTTACCCCTATCACCGACCCATGAAAGTGACTCTCAACATACTCTTCATGAATAGCTATCCAAATCCAACAAAATCAGGGAGCAGTTATGGATGAGTGTAATAGGATGCATGAGAATGTCAGTAAACAACTTTTGGAAATTCGTGCTCACTTGATGAATAGGCCAAATAGTTTGACGGATTAATGCAATACATCTCAACAATATTTTGATAAACATCAAGAAAAGAAAATTGAGGATTTCAGACACTCAAGGGAAGAAGAAAAATTGGTCCCAATATCAGTGAACCAAACAATGATACTTCCTTTTGATGAACTAGATGTGAGATGTATAGAAGAATAATTTATTGATGAAATAGTGCCATCTCCATGTCTCCTCAAATCCAGATTGGAAAACTTTTATGATATCCCCATCTTCGCTCCTCCTGTGTCAGACCATGTATTAATTGAGATGCCCAATGATTTAATAGATGAATGTTGTCTCTTGGAAAGACTCGAACACTTTGAGCATGAAACTTCATTTTGTGATCTTGAGGGGCATCTTATGGAATATGACTCTATTGATGAAATTGAGGAGGAATGTGATATACTTTCGGCATTCATGAATCATGTTGATCAGAATGGTTTTGGAGAGTATAATAAGGACATTTTTGAAATTGAGATCACACCCCTAATACAACTTGATCACGACCTACTCTTGATGGATACATGTATTAATGATGGCATCGATCTTTCCTTAGACTATTCTGAAGGTTATGAACCTCAGTCTACTAATGATATCGATTGGTCTGAGATAATAGTTGAATTTGCGGATAGTATTGGTATTGACTCCATCGAAGAAATCGAGGAAGATTTAATGTTTGATGTTAATTATGGATGTGATTTTACGATTAATGAAAAAAGTCCAAACTTAGAGTTTGAATATGAGGACATAGTAGACAATGAATTGACTTATTCATGCACCAAGACTCTCTTCCAACCAACACATGATTATATGTTGAAGATCTTTTATGATGACTCTTTCAAAGATGATATTTCCAACTCCATTGCCTTCACCATTGAGAAAGAAGATCCACTCAATTCGGTTGATGACTATAAGAATACATCTTTTACTACTGAGTCAGAATCTGATCAGAATGATTTTTTATTCTCTGGTCCTTTTTGGAATGAAACTGAAGAACTACTCAAAACATTCGAAGACAATCATCCAATCATTCATGCAACACAACCTTTGCCAAATCCGACCTCTATTGTCATAACTCCTAATTCAATAGCCAACACTCCCCTACTCCTGACCTTTGAATACCCAAATCATATTTCTGGGAGAGAATCACCCTCGTGGCTCAAGCAGATAACTGAAATGAAATTCACAATAGATGCAACCGAAAATAGACATGATGATTATTTGAGGGAAAATGATGATTTATCAAAATATATGTTGGAGGATCACATGCTTATAAGTTATAACCACTCAACCTTCTTTGATGGAAGAATCAATTCTTGGTCACTTGGAGTTTGACTTCAACCCATCAAACCAACTTCTGGTCTATGAGCCCATCACCAATTCACCTATTTCCCTCCCACTACATCTAGTCCAAGATCAGACAGCTTCATCTCTCATTCGTGTTCACCAACCAATTACTTTCGTCACTATGTTAATGATATCGTACATCTACCAAACCCATCAACCATACTCCCACATCTTTCTAATTTTTTTATTTAACATTTTTTTTCTATCTAGTTCTTCATTGCATTCCCACCATTAACTTGTTCAATAAATCACAATCATCACACACACACTACCTCTTCATTGCATTTTCATTTCTTGTTTACAAGAAAAAATACAAAAAAATATATTAAAAAAAAACAGGTCTATCGCAACACGCCTCCACCAGGCCGTCACGTCCCTTGCTCCAGCAAGCCGCCTCCAAGCGGTCGTTCCCTCAACGCCCTCTGCCTCCACGCACCAGGTCGCCGCCTCCCCCTTCCTCCCTTCGTCCTCCTGGTAGCCCCCACCACCGCGACTCTGCCGCGTACATGCCACCATCTGTCGCTGCCTCATTCTGCGTGCAGCCGTGCGCGCCCGTCTCTGCTCAACCGCAGCCAGCCCACGTCATCTCCAACTGCGCCCTCTCCACGAGCCCCACCAGAAGCCTCCTCTACCCATCCTGCCGTGCGCCTCGTGCTCCTCCTCCAGCGGCAGCAGGACGCAACCCACCTTGCGCCGCCTCGTGCATGTGGCCGCATCCAGCGCGCTGCTACGCCGTACGACTGCGATCAGCACCTGCGGTCACCACCAGGCCATCGCACCCCTTGAGAACCTTTCGCTCTAGTGCCGTAGGCCACTACTGCCCTACTCTAGCCCGCCCGACGGTCGTGCTCCCAGCGACCACCCATCCGCTCGTCATCGGCCCCTGCATCGCACGACCGTCGCCACCGCCATCCGCCTCACGCGTCTCCGCCAGCCCACGCATCCTGCGAGCTCCACCCCTCCTTTGCGTGGATCCCCGCCGCAGTTGCACGTGCCTCCTCCGGATGCGGCTGCTCCATCACCGCTGCTCCACCGCCCCCACGGCCGCCACCACCACGCGCACGGCCGCGGAGGGCCGCCACCCTAGCCGCTCCCCCATCTGCGTGCCCTAGCCATTCTTGGAACCCTAGTCACGCACGAAGGTTTATTTTTTTATTTTATTTTGTTTTCAAGAATTTGCATTTTTTATCCGCCATATTTTTTAATTTGCAAAAAGGTCCATGTTTATATTTCAGTTACTTTTTTTTATTTCTGTATTGCAAAAACATCCTTGACTTTGCATGATAATTTGGATGTCTTTCTTGCATCATTTATTTTAATGAAAAATAGCACAATCTTGAGCACCTAATTCTATATTATTTGGATTTTTTTTGCATTTTTATGTGCATTAGACATAGTTTGAAATTCAGCGTTATTTTGCCTACTTAAGCTTTGAAATTCATACATTCATATTTCTTGCTCCTAAAATTGTGACAAAATTCCAGATGATGCCTTTACAAGTTTTTTAATTACTATCCAAATTTTATCTAAATTGGAATTCTCTTTTGCATAAAATAAATTCCTTAGTGATTTTAGTAAATGATTTTTATTTAAATACATGAAGATCATTTTTGAGAAATTTTAACTCTCCTAGACTCCTTATTAAAATATCTTTTTGAGATAAATCTCTCTCTTGATAATTTGATTCTGTGGATTTATTAAAATAAAATACTCTTAGTCACTCTGTTTTCATTAAAATATCATAAAAATCATATTCTCAGAAAATTCTGAAAAAATAGTGTAGCTTCATTTCATCATATTTCACTTCCAGTAAATTTTTCATATTTTTTACATTCTATTTGCACATCTTAAATCCAAAAATTATAAAAAAATTACATTTTGCATTCGTTGTTGTATTAGGTTTATAAGAAAAAAAATGGCTGAATTTGGATTAATTTTGTATTAAAATTAATTCAGCTATATTGCATATTTTCTTAATAACCTAATTAATCCGCATTTGTGCATTGGCATTTTTATCGCATAAAAAATACAAAAAATCCCACTTGGAAAACTGTAATCTAATCCATCTAACTTGATTCGAAGTTGTTCCTTTTCCTCCTTGAGTCGATCCTGGGGCTTGCCCAGGTTAAAAATACATAAAACCGTGCAATATTTAATTCATCGATCATCGATTCGCGTGGTTATTTTTGATCGATCCTTATTACCTAACTACAACAAAAACGACACACATACATTTAATTAAAAAGGGCATTTCCGGATACGTCACTCTTATACTATATGTACAAACAGAGAGTCTGATGATTAGAGAAGTTGGATTCCTTTTGACTAGAGCGTGGATTGAACTTGGAATTTTAGGACCATTAAAACCAAAGATTCTTACTGATATAAGTCTTGAAATTCACACATGCACAGTCAGGGATTCAACCTTCTAACTCACTAAAATTTGCTTGGGGACAAGCAAAGAGTTAAGTATAGGGGTGTGTTGAATCCACGATTCATCTATTTTATATGGACATCTTAACAAAATCTCCTTAATAAATCACCAATGAAACCCCTTAAAATCAATTAATTAACATTCACTAATAGTGTCTAAATTGTTTTTGACATTAATTGAGTTTATTATTTTATGTGTAAATAATAATCTTTTATATATTTCTTTCTGTAAATTATTTTTTGATCACTTAACCAACATGTCATCAAGAATTGAAATCCATAAAAGAGCAAAATCTAGAGAAAACACAAAATTTGAATCATTATAGTTTGTACATATCTTATCTTTGATAATTTATTTTATCTTTCCCTGACATAAAAAATTCATAAAAATTTGATTAAGTATGTATATATTTCATATAAATTAATCCACTAATTAAAATCAAATTAAAAATATAAAAAAATCACAAAATGCAAAAATGGTGTATTTATTATCTATAGAGTACCTCTAAAAATATGTTTTATATAGTTGACCTCTTTTGCTTCTGATTCTTTCTCAAAAGTTATAGATCTCCTTGAGACGAGCAACTTTGATATTGAACACTTTTTTATTTGATTTCATTTACTATCTCTTTTTGATTTTTCTTTTAATTTTAGTTATTTTTATCTTTATTTAATTTTTAAGATTACTTTTTCTTTAATTTTATATTTTTTCATTTAATTTTAATTTTAATTTTAATTTCAATTACTTAACTTTATTTTCAGTTTTCACCTTCTTCTTCCCTCTATTTTTATTCTCTCCTCACCCCTCTATCCTTCCCTTCTCTCTCTTTCTCCTTCTTCTCCTCTCTCTCCTAACCCATCTCTCCAGGTCATGTTCCCAACCCCTCTATCCCAGGTCACGTGCCCACTCCTCCTTCTCTCAGCACGTGAGGAGCATGTGCTCCCCACCCCCTCCCCTTCCATCTGCAACGTCTCCCGTTATTCCTCCTATCGTAATCGTCGCCCGTAACGACGCCATTACATGCAGCCAACCTCCATGACTCCACCGTCCACCCTACGTAATGCCTATCGACACGCCATCTATAAAGCATCTTCTCCACCCGTTGCACACGTCATCCGCCATATCATATCAATATAGAGAGCTCAAGAGTAAGGGTGGTGACAACACCCTTGCCTTGCGACGAAGACCTCTTCATGAGGCGAGATCCACGGTGATCCCTTGACGTGTATTGCTCCAGATTCATCTCCGAGCATCTGAGCTTCTCTTGGATCCGCCACCAAGGTCGAAGCAATGATCAGGAGATCGCCCTCGTGACTCCCACCTTCTAGGCAAACATATCCCTTCTAGCTCCTCACCCACTTCACCTTTGCCACCACGTATCCTCGAGTCTCTCCCGCCCTGCCTTCACCTTTATCCCTCAACCATTGACGATCTCCCAACCATGCTTCATCGCCCTTGACTACAACTCCTCCAGCTTGATCGCAGCTCTGCCTCACCCCTATGGCCACTCCGCTCCTTCGCCTAGGCCCATGCTCCGAGCCACCTCGTTTTGCAAGCTTCTCTAGCAAAGCTCCACCGACGTGCTTTGCCGCCCTCGGCCCGAGGGCTCTTTGTCGACCAGCCTCCTCCAGTGCGCCCTCGCCTCCTACTGTGTCACCTCACACTGCTAGTCCACCGCCACCATCGTCGCCAGCCTCAGCTGCAACGCTCCACTGCTCCACCTGTTATCGTGTGTCGACGGAGGTATCCTCTGCTCCACCTGTTATCGTGTGTCGACGGAGGTGGAGACCGAGCCTCCGCTGCACCTTGTGTAGCCCTCGTCGTGTTCCTCCACCCTACGACTGCCACCCTCTCCATGAGCCACGTGTAAGCTCGATGGCCTAAGCCTACGCTGTTGCCCACACCACTGCCTCGGGGATCCGAACCACTTATAGCCTACCACATGGAGGCACAGTCCCCAAGCATGAGCCTCGTCTATGACCCTCATTGCGCATGTACAACACATGTGTGCTAGTGGCAAATTGCTCCCCGCCCCTCTTCCATTCAACAGAATTACAAGAAGGCCCCTGCCAGTCGCTGATGTCAGCGTCGGGTACCCCGTACGTGACATACTAGAAAAATTACAACAAAAGCCCCACGAGTTTCATTTATTGTATATTATTCCTCCAGGGGTTTATTTGAGAAAAAAATACTTACTTTTATTACATTTTCGTCCCTACGACTTTATTTTGTCACATCTTTTGCATACGAACTCTGATTTTCGTGTACAATATGTCATTTTGAAGCTATTCCTATGCCCTTTCATTTTAACTAATTGTGGATAGATCTGAGGTTGTTTATTATTATTTGACGAACCTCTTAATATATGCAAGCTTGATTATTGATATTTTTATACTACTTTATTGAGAAAAAAATGATCTAATCTGCCGGGCCCATTTGAGGAGATTTTCAATTATTCCTCTTGTATTTATTGATCATATAAATTGAAGATTTAAATTTTGCAACGGTGTGATCATGAAGGATTTAACTTAATATCTCGTTATTTTATGTTATCAAATCTATTTAATCGATGATTAGATTAGAGAGATTTTGGAGATTAAAAATTCATCGATGAAATCATTTTTTATCTCCTTAAATTGCATTATTATTCATAGATATATTCATAATTTTTCATGTATCTTATATTCAAATTGGATATCTTTTTCTTGGGAAATATTTTTCTTGATCTATGAACCATTCTAATGGGATGTATGAGCACATGAGGTCTGGTGAACAATGCCAAGAGATCTAAGAAACTCAGAAAGTTGTGAAGGCATTATCAGAACGCATATATTTTACATCGGAAGAAAAGATATTCTTTATCTCATTAGTGGTAAATTTGATAACAATCCCAGTCTCATACATACTCGAAAACCCAAGAAAATCTACAAAAATCATTAATAACAACCAGATAAAAATGTTGTCCTTGGTGATTCGGGTCTTCGCTTATCTCACACGGCTGATGTAAGAAGCTCGAATGGCAGCAATGGCGGTTGTAGCATGGCTATCTCAGTCATGGGTCTCACCAGGCCACAGGTCGTCATGGACTCCATCAATCCTACCTCGCCCTGTCACATTGAGGAGGAGAGGGCTGGGCCTTGGCCTAAACAAGGGTGGACAACCACCATTGAAGGCGACGATGGTGTATTTGAAGAAGAGAAGGTGGTGGTTGCAAGTTGGTTCTGTGGTGATTTCAATCACCACCATCGATTGGGCGATTAGGGTTTAGATGATATGAGGAAGTTGGCGTGGAAGAGGGATGATAGATGAAGGAGTTAGCGAGGGTAGTTTGCCAAGAGGTTGGTTGGAGTAGTTGGAGAAATGAGGAGAAGTAGGCGGCTTGGACAAGGAGGAAGAACGAGCGGATTAGATTTCTTTGATCAAAAGGATCAGATGGCTGGGCATAGAAGATCATTGATTGTCTGATCATCAGATCAGACACTCCGTATTTGGGCAGTAGTGGAGGCTTGGATCCACTTGATCAGGTGGTTCAAAACGAGGCGCCAACGAACTGTGATGATCGCATCTAATCAGAAGGATCCAATGTTCAGAAATGAAGGCGGGTGGCAACATAGCAATGGTCCACGTGGAGCGTTCTTATTGTGCCATGTGGCCCAATCAGAATTGCAAAAATTAAATAAATCAGAATTAATTAGGAAAGAATTAGTTAGAGGATGAATTAGAAAAAGTGGTAAACATGAAAGTTGCAGATCTCGATGAGATCTGCAACTTTCTTGGGGAAGTCAAAGAGATCAGAGGTCATCTATACATAGATAAAAATTAAATACTATTAAAAATCATATAAAACAATTTTCTTTATTTCTCTTTTACTTATTTTTTGTATTGTTATTTTCTTTTATGTTAATATTTATATACAATATTAATATAATTTTTATTTGATTTTTAATAAGAAATAAATACATAAAATATTACACCATTATAGTGACAAAATAATACATAATAATTAGTGTCAATTATATACAACACAGTAGTTAGTAATTAGTGCTACTTAGTCAACAAATCTTGTTATTTTACTTATGAAAGAGAGATAATAATGGAGATTAATGATAATAAATCGAGGATTTATCAGGAGGCCGGGAGGCATCTGGAAACAGACTGAAAGAGGAAGGGGGAGTTCACCAATGGTCAACAACTCAGATCCAACCAATCGGAGGCCCGCCCGAATAAAGACAAAGGGAATAAGACAAAAAATAAATAAGTTAAATAAGACTAAATAGTAAATGACTTTAAATTATAAATGTATTAATATAAAAAAATATTTATAAATTAATAAATAATTTATAACCTTGAACATTCAATTACTAGATGCTCTGACCCCATTCGTATTCAACATGTGACCATTTTTAGTCATCCTCTAGCATGACTCAATAATTTAGCATCAAACGTTCATGAAGTGTTTACATTTTTATTAATAAACATGCATGAGTTTTTGATGGAGGACTATGGCAGTATAAGAATTTACATGATGATTTAGGGATAAGAATTGAAAGAAAGGAGGGGTCACGACGAACGAGAACATGCATATGAGGAGAGTGTGGGGAGGATACAAAAAGGATGATGATGGTTTTCTAGGGAGGAGGATGGTTTTCAATAGGGTATGGTTTTGGGATTTTTGGATTTTGGAGAGAAAAGACTATGTAGATCACAATGATACCACTTTGAAAGGACTTTGTGGGGGTATATTCTAGGAGTGTTCATGGGAGCAAGAACTCGACCTATTCATTTATTGACCCAATAATGAATCTAGAATTTATCTACATTATTATTTGATCTTAGCTCAATTCTCAAGATAATTCAATCATTAAACCCCTAAAAATACATAAATAAACAATTAATATGTCGTATATAATAAGGACTAATTGTTTTTTTAATAGTTAAGGGGGAGGGGGTTGAACCCTGGCCGTTTATGTGGGAGCCCACTACTTCAATCACCAAATCATTAGAGGGGTTCTATAATAAGGGCTAATTTGTGTATATCAAACTCCTAATAAAATCCTTATCTTTATTTTGTATATATTTAGATGTATATTAAACTAACTTCACATATTTTTAATTAATGTATAATAACTAAAAATCAAATCAACTCCATTATGTAAAAATCACTAACAATAGCAAATGAAAAATAATAGAAATTACTAACTTGTATATATGTGAAATAGAACCAAATCCTAACTCGAAGACAGAAAGGTCGTAAATGCAAATATCTCTCACATACGACCTTCTATGAAGCCATGCCCACTTTTGAATTAATGTACTTCAGATACCTACAAATCAAGATCAAATTCAAAAGAATCGAAGTTTATTTGTGAAACTTGAGTTTCATGACCTCATGGTATATTGTGCATATTTGCTAACTTTAACTTGTCCTTTTATGTATGTATTTAACTTGTTATAATTTATCCCTTTTATTTACTTTGATTTGTATTTTAATAAAATGTGTAAAAATTCAAGTCGAAAAAAAATGCAAAATCAAGAAAATGAGGCACCTTGAGTCTGTATATACAATATGTACATAAGTCTATTTTATTTCTATGTTTTATCAACTATTAAAATTTCCAAAAAAAATACATAAATGTGTAAATACATACTTTTAGTTTATTTTTTGAATTATCTCTTTAGTTAAAAATAATAAAAAAATTTGTAAAACTCAAACTCTAAGAATTAAATTTACATCAAATACCACCAAAAATTCAAGTTTTACAGGCGATATTTTTAGGTATTAGTCTCTTTATAAAAGTGTATATCTAGTCACAATAAACAACTTTTGAAGGAACTTTTTCATTTTGAGTCCATTTCCATTTTATTTTAAATTTTCTTTTTCTTTTGGTTTTGAATTTCCTGGTGGTGACACGTGGCTCACCCATGCCCCACCCTGTGCCACCTTCCCTCTCTCCTGAGCCGCATTCATGCTCCATCATTGGATCTTGTTAGATCCAATGACCCATGATTCGCTCCCACTTATGTAACCACTCTTAATCTAATCCATTGGATCTATCATTATCCAATGGCCCATTTGACCCTTGATTGTGCCTCTCGGTCATTTGATCTCGACCGATCAAATAGTAAAAACTCCTTCCTCCTATGCTTCCTCCACTTCTCCAACGCCTGTGAACCGCCCACCATCATCGTCGATCGAGCTAACTAACCTCCTCCGTAAGCTTTCCCTCCCTCGTAAACCCTAATCCCCTTCACAAGTAACGTAGCCAAGCCTCTACCCCTCTCTCCTCTGCAAGACATGAGACGTCAACGAGGACCCATCAAAACCTTTCCCTCTGCCTTCCTCACCTAATGATCTGCCACTTTGTGAGATCAGAAGATCAACCCAACACACTCTCATTAGGTGACAGGTAAGAAGTCGTAATGTCGTGCGATGAAGATTAGATCCGACTTTAAGCGATATCCAGAGAAGTTCCTTACTCCTTTGTCGTTGCTCACCATCAAGAAGCTCATCTAGCTCTAAATGTGTCCCCCTTCATCGACTGATGATCGAACCATTAAGCTCCAGTCATGCATAGGCACAATCATCCATCACCCTAGGTAGACTCCATCCTTCTTCCTCCCTTCTTCTTCCTTTCTTCTTCATTTCTTCTTCTTTTTCTTCCTCTCTTGTTATTCTCTCTGTTATTCTAATATTCCCCCAAAGAAAACTTTCTCATCACCATTTAATTTGACCCAAATCACAACACATCCAACTCCCGATCATTCTCCAACTTCTATCACAAATTTTCATAGTTAATCCACCTCTAATCTTGTTCAGATCCAAGCCATATAGATCCTACCTTCCTTGCCCTCACCGAAACTCCACTTTCCTCCCACATCTCGCTTTGTTTGCTCTAACACTTGCAAGTATAAACAACTGAAGCACCATGAGAGCTCTCTTCAAAGCAATATGGAGGAGAACCAACATCAGAGTCCATATTCCCATCAAGCTTTAGGGTTTATTCTTCACCTTCGAGCAATAGTCCCTTCCTCCCATCATTGGGCTTGTGTCTCCTGGAGACTGAAGAGAAGCCGTCTTTCATTAATAGTTTCTCCAAGATCCATTAATGATAAGCTTCTCTGATACTATGTCTTCATCGTGTGTCACTTATCCATTGCTTGATCATAATAGCTCCACCTGCTAGACTTGTGACCTCAGGGAGAACCATTTCTACAATAAATTTTATTGTAATTTTACAACACGCTTTATATATAAGTTTTACAACACATTACACAGAATAATTTTTAAATAATTTTACAAAACAAGTTTACAAAAGACTTCTACAAGCAATTTTACAAAAAAACTTTTCAAAACATTTTGCAAATTTTTTTCAAAACTTTTAATAAAATATTTTACAAATGCTTTTCGAATTCTTTTAGAAATCATTTTACAAAATATTTTACAAAACCTTTTTACAAAATATTTTACGAACACTTTACAAATCAATTTTTCATTTTTTTCTTTTCAAACATTTTACACACATTTTACAACAATAATAATTTTACAAACTAAATTTATAAAATATTTTACAAACAGACTAATTTTAGTAATATTTTATAACTATTTTACAAAATAGTTTGACAAATACTTTACAAAAGATTTTACAGAGATTTTTTACAAACACTTTAGAAAATATTTTACAAAACATTTATGAAACAATATTACAAAAAGATTTTACAAATATTTTACAAATAATTTTGTAGAACAATTTTATTTACAATATATATACAATTTCTTTTTGATTTTTAGAAACCCAAAAACAATTTGAGCCATATTATTGAAAATACAATAAAGTACGAGTTATATCTTCTAAAGTATATATACAATATATACGACACCCCCATATATTTAGCGTAAAATGTATCCTCATAGTGACTAAGAAGTGACAAGAAGGACATAACTCGTGTAATGTATAGAAAAGTAAAAAAATCCTATGCTACAACGACTTATAGAACGAACCAACTAGCCAAGGGCCCCCTTCTGCGCCTCCTGGAGCACGATCTCTAGAGCCTCTCACCTCCGGCATATCCTCCATAGTAAGAGCTCCATCGATCGATCCCGCTCACTCCAGCTTCGTCGCATGTGCCCCATCGAGCTCCACGCCTCCACCCCTGCAGGGCCCCTCACAACCCTCGCTGCCGACCATCTCCCTCTGTGTCGGTCACCTGCATTACTTCCAGGCTGAAGCCCCCAAAGGCCTCGCTATGCCATCGCCACCACCTGACACTCGTCCACGCTTGAGCGTCGCCCACACTACCATAGCCCGAGTCTTGCGGGCTACGCTCCTTCTTTGCCGACGCCTCAGTCTCCGTCGTCTTCATCGATTGCCTCGAGCTATGCACCAGCTGACCATCACGATTAGCTGATGTACGATCAAGGTGTATGCCTTGATCTGACGATCTGCAAACTCCACTTAGCCTTCCAAGGAACCAACCTCCGGACCTGAGTTTTGGGGCATTCTAAAGTTGTACGCATGTGCCCCGTGGTGCTAGGTCAACAAAGTCGTAGCTAAGACACCTGAAGCTTTGCCCAGGACTACAGGAACATGTGCCCCGCACGTGTCTCAAGGGAATATTTTGCTGGTGGCCCCATGGTTCTCCATTCCAACCATGCCCCTGCTAGTATTCCACGTGACACACAGGTGATCGGTGAAACAAAAATTGCATGGATGCCCCTCTTTTGCTCCGCAATCACCAGCAAGCCACTGCAAGTCAGCAAGCACATGAGGCGCTTCGCCCTACTGGGAAATTTGCACAAATGTCCTATCAAGTCTAGGTAATTACATAATAGTCCTGTCAGCATAATTATTTCTTATCAATTGTATTTCCATATTGCATTTAGAACCCTGTTTTTATGTCACTATCATTTTGTCATCATTTTATTATTCCAAAAATCACATATTGTAGAACTACTTATGCTTAACAGTGTGGATTGTTGACTGAATATTTTGAGCCGTGATTTATTTAATATAATTATTTTTGTTGAAAATAGCATAGTTTACCCATTCTATGTTCTGAAATCGATATTAAATTAATTGTTGCTCTAAAAAATCCCAAAAAATAGCAGTAGATAGATTTTAGGTTGTTCTGTATTTTGCCTAAATTTCATGTCATTTACGTGCATATCGAGGTCAAAATAAATGAATGTGAATCTAGTAATTGATTTTTAATTGATTCCTCACATAGTATTTTTAGAAATTAAAAATTGTTCTAGATACCTCACATATAAAACTATCTAGAATAATTTAATTTCTGGAAAATATCGATGTTTAGTATATATTAAAATTATTTAACTTAACATCACCTAGTCTGTATTTTTTAACTCATAATTAATTCATTTTTCATTAAAAAAAATTCAAAAAATAGTAGTCTAGTTTCATTACATTTCACATTCAATCCAGTTTCAGAATTTTTGGACACTGTTTGAATAAAAATTACAGTTTAGTCCTTGAACTTTGCCAAATTTGCATGTCCCTCATTCATAGTATTTAAAAATACCAAAAAATACCTCTTTGAAAACCTAATCTCTACATCGACAGAAAATCAACCTAAAGAGATAATGGCCTCCCTTTTCGACCTTGGGCTTATCCAAGTAAAAAATTGACCGCTCGCTTTACTTTGATAGATAAATTGAATTTTCAATTTTTTATTAAACTGACTTTACCCGACTGTAACGAACAATTCAAAGGTAATTCCAACAAATTAACTGGGGCATCCAAGGGTTCCTCTTCTAATCAAGACCACATTGTTGACTCAAGACCTCAAGAAGATTCGAGCAAAATGCCTCTGAAAAAGAAAGATAGGGAAGAAGAACACCTTGAGGATCCCTTGAGGATGATCTTTGCCCGATTAGCTGCATCTGAGCAGCAACAAGATTTACTTCGGGCTCAACTAGGACAACTAAATGTTGGGATCACACCTCTGATGGATGCGGCGTACAACCCTGAACAATATCGAATTCATATTTGAGTTCGGACGAACCAGAAGTAGATTTTAAGTTGAAGCCACAATTCCTGAATCTGCTGTCACACTTTGATGGGAATGCTTCTGAGGAACTTTATGCATTCCTAAGGGATTTCGATCTCGTCTACGCTAACCTTAGGCATCCTAGGGTTAGCCATGATTATATTAGGCTCACAACCTTTCCATTTGCCTTGGGTGGCAAAGCTGAATACTGGGTGAAGAATTTGAGAATTATAGTCAACACCTATGTCCAGTTCAAGGACCTATATCTGAAGAAGTTCTATCCCCTAAGTAGAATTAACATGATGAGTACACGCATCGCTAACTTTTCCCAGCAGCCCCATGAAGCCCTTTGTGATTCCTGGGAGAGGTGAAGGACATTCTGCGTAAATGTCCTTGTCATGGTCTAGATGACAACATCTTGGTCCAGTCATTCTTCACGGTCTCAACTCTGAGATGCAGGGTTTAGTGAGCGTTATCTGTGGAGGAGCTACACTTCACACGGAGCGAGACCCTTTCATCTGGAAAGGACAAAGTGCATGATGCAGTTTGCCAGGTGTTGCCTGATCTTGTGAGAGATGCATCCACCTATTCCCATGATGACGTAGAGATCCATCAAGATCTGTTCGTTCCATCTCCTTCGAAAGAATCATTGGACATACATGATGAGTCAGATGCGGCTTTGGCTGAATTACCGTGTTTCTTTGGCGATCCGACTCCCAATAGTTCTGTTGGTGGCGAGTACCTCGCCGCTTAGCCCACCTCCATACAACACACAACCAGATTCAGACTCAATTCATCCCGATATGCTTGATGACACCACATTGGCAGAACTGAAGTCCCTTCCTCATACACTGAAGTATGCCTTTCTTGCAGGACCCAAAGAGAGATATCTTGTTATCATTAGGTCAGACTTGACCTTAGAATATGAGTCTAGGTTGTTAGAGGTCTTAGAGAGGAACTACCAAGCAATATGTTGGACAGTGCCAGATCTTGTGGGGATCAACCCCGCTCTCTGCTCGCACCACATTTTTACTGAGGATAATATGAGACCTTCTCGTGGGTTCCAGAGGAGACTTAACCCCAATATATGGGAAGTAGTGAATAATGAGATTGAGAAATGGTGCAAAGCAGGGTTTATATACTCTATTTCTGACTCCAAGTGGGTGGCCCCACTCTATGTTGTTCCAAAGAAGTCGGGAATTCAGATGGTCACCAACGTAGAGGGGGTAGATATCGGGACATGAGTACTCACTTCGTGGCATGTCTGTGTCGACTACAAACGTTTGAATGTCGTGACCAAGAAAGACCACTTTCCCTTGGCATTCATCGATCAAATCTTGGCGAGACTCGCCGGGAAAGCGTTCTTCTGTTTTCTTGACTGGTACTCACTCTATAACCAGGTAGTCATAGCCTCTGAGGACCAGGAAAAGACCATATTCACATGTCCATTCGGCACTTACATGTTCAAGCGCATGCCATTCAAGCTCTGTAATGCTCCAGGCACTTTCCAGTAGTGCATGACCACCGTATTTGCCGGGATGGTGGGAGATTTCCTGTAAGTATTCATGGATGACTTCTCGGTTCATGGTGATTCCTTTGATACATGCTTAGCGCACTTGGATAGAGTCCTCAAACAGTGTAGGTAGGTGAATCTGGTACTCTCCTAGGAAAAGAGTCATAAGGAAAAAAAGAGAATTCCAAAAAAAAGGACAAGCCTGATTTTAAATAAAATGTCTGCCAGAGTTTGTATGTTTGCAAGGCATATGCTTCAAAGTCTCATATCAAGGAAGCCTGCAGCTGGAGACTTGGCTACACTGGTCAAGCTCCACGGATATGTGACTACACTGGTCATAGTCCATTCTCTTCTCTACCCCCTCTTCTTGAGCTAGTTGCACTTGAACTTAGAAGGGAATACCCCGCTCCTCGAGGAAAGAGCTTGAAATTAGAGTTACCTTGTTAGAGAAGGTTGTTTCTTTGCTATTTCTGATGTGGAGAGCTATATTTCACTTACACATTACAAGTAAGATTCTCAATCATCAGAATTTGAGTATGAGGATCCGTTCTGACCTAACTATTGAGGCAACTTGAATAGAGACTTGTGGAACTTAATGGTTGCTAGGACTTAAATTCAATTCCCAAAAAGGTTCTGCTACATTATTAATCCAAAGGACGAGTCGAGCGCCATTTTCACCTTTTTTTCATAACCTTGGTATGGAACCCAAAATCATTTCACTCTTGCATTTCATTTTAGTTGCTCGGGGACGAACAAGGTTTAAGTATAGGGGGTTGATGAATCTGTAATCCATCACTCTAAAAGTTGAAAATAAAGCTTTGTTCTCGAGTAATTAGTTGCTTATCACTACTTATATTGCATAATTAGCATTCATGCATGTGTAAATAATATGTGCATTTTAGCATTCATATTTGCATTAAATAAGAAGCCAATTTCACTTGTATATATTCCCATCTATATTAGCCAAATTCACCTATTTGTATTTATTTAATACTAACTCCAAATCCAATAAAATCAATTCTATAGTGTATATATTATTAACACTAATAAAAGAAAAATATCAAAAAATACTAACTTGTAAAATTGTCTAATAAACCCTGAGCCCTAGTTTGAGACTAAGAACCTTGAAATGTGCATATATCTCTCATACAATGTCTTATTTAGGTCTACCTACTTTTAAAGTAATATACATTCAAAGACCTTCAAAACAAGACAATTTTCATAAAAATCAGAGTTCATATGTGAAACTTGTACATTCAAAGGCCTTCAAAACAAGACCAATTTCATAAAAATCGGAGTTCATATGTGAAACTCGGATTTTGGGCCCCTATTGTATATTGTACATATTGACTAAGTTACTCTTTATTTTATCTTTCCATTTTCTTAATTATTAAAAATCTCAAAAAATAGAATAAGTTGTAAATATTCCTAACATATTTTATAAATTTATGGTATTTTATAGCTACATGATACCACCCAAAAATACGTGTTGTACATATGGCTTCTTTTGATTTTTGATCCTTTACGGAAATTGTAGATCTCGTCGAGAAGAGCAACTTTCGTGTTGACTACTTTTTGAATTAACCTTTTTTGTTATTTCTTTTTATTTTATATTTTTTAATTTTCGCTTTTTCTAGGAGTGACATGTGGCAGCTCCTGGAGCCGCCACGTGTCACCCATATATTTATTTATTTTTGTAATTTTATTTTAATTATTTTTATTTTATTTTACATTATTTATTTATATTAATTATTATTATTGATAATTTTATTTTATCTTCTGCCACGTGGCCGCGTCCCTGCGTGCCACGTGGCCCACTCTTCTCTCTCCCTCCCCCTTCTCTCTCTCTCTCTCGCCCCCTCTTTCTCCCATGCACTCACGTAACCCGTCTCTCACATTTCCCCTCTCTCTCCATTTTCCCTCGTGCGTTCCCTCTCTCTCCCTGTGTCTCTTTCCCTTATTTTCTCTCTCTCCTCCCCCCATATCCCACTTCCTACACGGTTTTCTCTCCATGCCCATGCACTTTGCCATCTCCCCACCTCTCTCAAACCCCTTTAAATAGACAATGCATGTCCCAGTCGTCGATCATCTATCGTTTCAAGAGAAGACAGGTCGAGTACATTTAACCTTCAGGTGACATCTGAAGGATACGAGTTGAGCAGCGACAACCTTATAGGCAAGATCCACAAGATCCCCCTTGTGTAGTTGCTCATCCACTCGACGAAGCAGCCAAGTTTCGTGGTGTTTTCTTGTCGAGCATCACTTCGAAGCGACGACAGGAGTTCAGCCGAGCTACTCCACAGCTCGGCGAACCACACAGGTATGTTTTCTATCGTCTTCTCATTTTTTTATTATCTAACTTTATTTGTCTTGATATTCTTCATTCTTTTTTGCACCACATCCAAATCATTATCATTATCATCATCCCCATTCACCATCCCTTCAACTTCATTTTTTTATTCCCTATTAAAAAAATTTAAAACATTTTTTTAAAAACAAGCGCACGTGCAGCAACCACAAGTCGGCGCTGGTGCATCTCCACCGACGTGTTCCCCATCACTATCATGGGACCTCTCCTCGCAACCCATGCACGGTTGCATGGCCGTGCCTCTCCAGCGGTCGTTTTTGAAAAATTTGATTTCGTGGATTTATTAGAAATTAAATACTCACATTCACTCTATTTTCATTAAAAAAATCATAAAAATTCATATATTCTTGAACAATTCTAAAAAAATTGTAGTTTCATTTCATCATATTTCATTTCCAGTAAAAATTTCATTAATTTTGCATTATGTCTGTATGAAAAATTGTATTAAAAATCCTTAAAAAGTTTGTGTTTTTCATTGTTGTATTTTAAACCCAAAAATTCCAAAAAAATACATTCTGCATTCATTGTTGGATTAGATTTTTAGAAAAAAATACAATTTGGTTAAATTGGATTAATTTCACATTAAAATTAATTTGGCTAAATTTCTTGATTCCTTAATAACCTAATCCATATATATTTTCGTATTTGCATTCATATTGCATTAAAAAATACAAAAAAACTATGCTTGGAAATCGTGAGCTAATTCATCTAAGTTGATTCGAAGTTGTTCATTCGCCACCGTGAGTCGACTCTAGGGTTGTCCAGGTTAAAAATAAATAAAACCACATGTGCTTGCTCGATAGATAATTAATTCGTGTAGTTAATTTTTTATCGATCCCGATTGCCTGACTACAACAATACGATACATTTAAAATACAACGATTGTTGATACGATTTTATGCGGTTTAAAAAGTTGTTTTTACCACATCATTGTTGTCCCACGCAAAACCGCAATCAAATAAATAATGTTACAACTACAAGCATGTTGGAAAAAATATGAGTTGTATAGTGCAAGTAGAGGTTCGATCCGCAGGGACTGGGCAAACTCGCTATTTTATTCTTTCTTTCAAACTTGATTCGAATTTTGATCTCTTGCGATGGAAGAAAAATTATGAGAAATTGCAATCTACGGTGAAAATATTTCTGAGAACTTATATTAAGCAAATGTGGGTATGAGTGTGATTAAGTGAGGAAGTGGGGGATGAATCGCAAATTGATATAGAGATAATAGTGTGACACTTGCAATATTTCAAGATGGAATAAAAATGTAAGAGTTACAATGCATATTTCGAGAAACAAACTAGAGTAAATAAAAGATGTTATCAAATAATTGTTTCATCAAATTTAACCTAAACAAGAACCACTAATATAGCAAAATACAAGGGAGATGTAAAAAGGAGAAAGGTGTTCTTCTCTCTTGGAGCTTTCGGAGATGATGGCGGAACCACGAGATATTGGTGAAGTGAAGACGGAGGTGTGGAGACGAGGATGCGGGGGCTAATCACGCGTAGGCTGGGGTAGAGGCGTGCACACAACGCAGAGAAGAGGGCTGATGATGCTAGCTGTGCGAGGAGGAGGTTGTCCGTTGGCCACGCGAAGGAGGTGGTGCGCAAGACGCACAAGGAGAGGGGCCTTCACTTATGCATGGAAAAAATGTTGGTGAGACAGAATGTTGAGGGAGAGAATGTGCGTTGGGCCAAGAAGTCATCCTTCCCTTTGCATTTGTATCCCTTTTATAGCTACCATATATGGCTACACATGCACACATAAAGACAAGAATTGAATTCATATGCATGGGAATTGCATGGGGAGAGAAAGCATGGACGACTACTTTTGCATGGGAAGAAGAGAGAGAATTTAAATGCATGGGAATTGTGTTTGTACGTGGGGCTCCATGTGCATGGGAAAGGGAATTGTGGTGCCCCATGTGCAACCAATAAAGAAAGGATATTTTACCTTCAAGCCCCTCTCCATTTCTTTCCAACAAAATATATGTAGAGCCAAGCTGGATGAAACCATGTGTAGGCTTGTTTGATTTAATGCAATGCTCTAGATACAATTTTATTTTTCCTCTTTCTATAATATATATATATATGATTTATTTAGTTTATATTTTGGTGTTTCTCTTGGATGATTTATAAATATTATCCCACCATAAAATAATATGTGAATCAACATCTAAAAATATTTTGCTAGATATATGATCTGTTGATTTATGCAATGGTTTGATCGATTTTATGTAATTATGATGGTTTCCTCTATTGTATAAATAGAATGCAAATTTATGCAAGATTGAAGTGTATTCATCAAATACTGAGGTTGTTCTTCACATAATTTGATCATATTATAGCAGTATATAATGTAATCATCACACCCCCATACTTAAGTTTTGCTAGTCCCGAGCAAAAATAAGATAAGTAATAATGAAGGACAAGGAGAATAGCCAAGATAGATCCGGTGAGGGTTTGCAGCAGACGCTCCCACAAAGTCTTCGAGTTTTTAGTTCCTAACCACACAAATACACAGACTTCAGTAGAGTCGACCCATGGATTAATGATTTATTCGAATTGTCGACTTGACTTGAGTTTTGTAGTTTCAACAATCTCTCAGTTCCAACAAAATCAGACATGCTTTCAGAAGGTCGATCAGGTCAGCTCATCCCTAAGAAACAAGTATTCTCTTTGACTTTGAATGGATATAAACAATGTTAGTGATGTTTTAGCTTTCGTGAGTCAAGAGAACGAGCTATCAACACAATCTATCAAGGTACTGAATGATTTCCTACACATATAGCCTCAGTCCTCACATGAATTCAGGCATATTCTCTTTTTACCCAAGTATGTCAGCATAAAAAATAGGTCATAGTTTATTGGAGAATGGGAGTTCACTTTTGGGATTTTCCGTAGACCGCTTTGGTCCGTTGCTCTTATTTTTTCCTTTTGCAGAGCATAACCATGGGCCTCTTTGGGCCTCTTTTAAGAATTTAGATAGCATCATTGGGCTGCTACCACGGCTTTTTGGTGGAGAAGGGTTATTTGGTGGTCTTCTTTCATTGCTTTTGCTTTACATATCTTTGCATGATTGGTGATTTTTGGCATTTGTATTGTGATATGCCTTTTTGTGGTGTTTTTATCTTGGCTTTGGCATCAAAGGTAGTATCGGCTTAATATTGGCTTTGGAGGCACGATACTGGCTTATTTGCTGACATACTTAGACTAGAGAGATCATGTTGCTCCTGAGTCAGGTTCCTTCACTGACTATAGATAAGGTTCAGGCATTGGCACAACCAAGAGGACAACTCCTCACTCAACTAGATTGTAATTATATCTCGTAAAATAAACTCAATCAAGCTAAGTGCAATGTGCAGTTGCTTAATATCCACTGAAGAGTTTAAGATTGCTACTCGTTGCTCAGGTGATCTAGTTAGACGCAGAAGTTCATTCATCAGTAGAGTTAGTGGAACTGAGAGAAT
Organism: Ottelia alismoides; assembly: GCA_037367405.1. Taxonomy (NCBI): domain Eukaryota; kingdom Viridiplantae; phylum Streptophyta; class Magnoliopsida; order Alismatales; family Hydrocharitaceae; genus Ottelia; species Ottelia alismoides. The sequence goes on along the minus strand of JAZKJV010006953.1, from coordinate 809,950 downwards.
AAAGTCCATATGGACCTGAAGAAAGCTTAAAAACTCATGCCTAGTGAAATTCTGATGGAATTAAGTGGGTTAGGGTCAACTCAGCTTCAGACTATGATCTATGCAATGAAGAGCTAATTTCTCAAAAATAGGATAAAAATAGAGAGGAAGGACATATTTTTGATGGTTTTTGAAAATGTTTTACGATGTTTTGGGAAACTATTTTGAGAGAATTTTTGCAAATTTTTATATGATTTTTTGTGAGTATGCAAATGTTTTTTTAGAAAGTATTTTTCAAGATAATATGCAATTTTGAAAATTATGGAATCTTGAGAAATATGTAGACACCCCCATGCTTATCAGAAACCATGTCCTCATGGTGAAAATGAAAATTAATAAGAGGACCAAATGATCAAGGGAGTGTAATGATGCAGGAGTAGTTCATAATGTTTTTGTTTATTTTTATATATTTTTTAATTTTCATTATTTTGTAATTTTCAAAAAGTTACCCCCATACTTATTTAATGCCAAGAAGAAGAAAAATAAATTTAAAATGCAGAGAAAAGAAACATACCTATGGGTATGGACCCACAAAATGCTGTTGGTTTAGCTTCCCAACTCGACGATTCAGCTTTTCAAGAGTATCCAGTAATACGTATGAGTGCAGAAGCTGTGTTCATAAAACCCCGATGAAACCATTGGTTCAAATATAGAGAAAGGGAATCATACCTGATGGTGGATGGATGTTGATGCCTAGGAATAGACCAACTAGAGATTCTCCTTGGTCGGAGTTATCGCCTCGAATGGGTCGGCAAGGCTCCCGCAAAGCTTGGCTGGCTTCCACTGAAGAACAACGACACGAGGATGGAGATCGCCGCGGATATCGCCTGCAGGTCGTCGTCGCTCGACGTCTAAGGATGAGCTGTCACCTCATGGCTTATACGAGGCTCGAATCTCTCTCTCTCTCTCGTAGATGACAGATGACCAAAAATGGAGGAGGAGATGGGGATAAAAAGGAGGAGAGGGGAAGTTAGAAAAGTGGCGGAGAATGTGGAAGAGTGGTGGAGGAAGTGGAGTGGTGACTTGGAGTGGAGGGCAAGTAAAGGGAGAAGAAGTAAAAGAGGAGAAAATAAAATAAATAAATAAAATAAGTTGGCTACTAAAAATAAAGAAAAGAAAGTAAATAAAAGAGAATAAATAAATAATTAAAGTAAAATAAAATAAATAAAATAATAAATAAATAAAATAAAATAATAAAATAATAAAATAAAATACGAAATAAATAAATAATAATAATAAACAGGGTGACACATAGCGGCTCCAGGAGTTGCCACGTGTCGCACCTGGAAAAATAAAAAATTAAATGTAAAGAAAATGAAAAAGAAATTATAAAATGGTTCAAGTAAAAAACTGATCAACATGAAAGTTGCTCGTCTCGATGAGATCTACAACTTTCATGAAGAATTAAAAATCAAAGGAAGTTATCTTTATAAATTGTATTTTTGGGCGGTACCTTAGAGATATAAAATACCGTATTTTTATGTTTTGCATTTTTTTCATTTTTAAAGAAGAAAAAAATCAAAATCAACTTAGAAAAAATATGAAAAAATATCTACAACTTAGTCTATTTTTTAGATTTTAATAATTAAGAAAATAAAAAGATAAAATAAAGGGTATTTTAGTCAATATGTACAATATACAATAGGGGCACAAAATCAAGTTTCACATACGATCTTCGATTTTAATGAAATTGGTCTTGTTTTGAAGGCCTTTGAATCTATATTACTTTAAAAGTGAGTAGACCTAAATCTGACATTGTATGAGAGATATATATACATTTTAAGGTTCATAGTCTCAAACTTGGATTTGGTTTTTATTGGACAATTTTATAAGTTAATATTTTTTTGATATTTTTCCTTTATTAGTGTTAGTAATATATACAATATAGAGTTGATTTATTGGATTTGGAGTTAGTATAATATATATATATATAGATAGATGAATTTGGCTAAAATACAGGTGAATATTTACAAGTGAATTTGGCTCCTTATTTAATGCAAATATGAATGCTAAAATGCAGATATTATTTACACATGCATGAATGCTAAGTATGCAATATAAGTGGAGATATGAATCTAATTACTCAGGAACAAAGCTCTATTTTCAACTTTTAGAGTGATGAATCACAGATTCATCAACCCCCTATACTTAAACATTGCTCGTCCCCAAGCAACTAAAATGAAATGCAAAAGTGAATTGATTTTGGGTTCCATACCAAGGTCATGAACAAAAAGTTGAAATGGAGCTTGACTCAACCTTTGGATTAATAATGGCAGAACCTTATTGGTATCTGAATTTAAGACTTAACAGACTTTAAGTTCCACAAGTCTTCTATTCAAGATGCCTCAACAGTCAGGTCAGAACAAATCCTCATACGCAAATTTCTGATGACTATGAATCTTACTTGTACTGTGTAAGTGAAAATATAGCTCTCCACATCAGAAATGGAAAAGAAACAACCTCCTCTAATAAGGTAACTCTAATTCCCATGTCCAGTAACTCTTTCCTCGAGGAGCGGAGTATTCCCTACTAAGTTCACATGCAACCAGCTCAAGAAGAGGGGGTGGAGAGAAGAATGGACGGTATCCAGTGTAGCTACCTATTCCAGGATGCTTGACTAGTGTAACCAAGTCATCCAGCTGCAGACTTTCTTGGTATGAGGCTTTGAAGCATATGCCTTGCAAATATACATACTTCGGTAGGCATTTTATTTTCAATCTGGCCTGTCAATTTTTTTGGAGTTCTCTTTTTTTCTATTTCTCTTTTTTTGACATATATACAAGGTGCAGAATGTACATAAGGAGGTTTTCTTCTTCATCCAGTAGACTATCCCTCTTTTGAAGCTTTACTGCAACCCACAGCATCTCATCCTTAGACATCAACACTACCAGACTAGGTTGAGAAGCACTACCCTCCCTAGAGGAGGACATATGTTTCCACCCCTGTGCTACTCCAAGCCAAAGGATTCTACCTCCTCGCCACCTCATCAATGAAGAGCTAAGTGCATGGTGCTTGTCCAAGTTAGGTCGCTTTCTAAAAGAATCATGCGTGTGCATGGGATATTCTACTTAGACTAATCAAGATGACATGTGAACATAGACTTGCGGACTCAAAGAATTTAGACACTTGACCTGAAAAATCTTAACTCCAGTTCCTATAAGGTTCCTCTGAAATTAGTATATTAAGGTCAAATCAAATCCATCCTCGACATCTATTCGTAACTTGGTTCAGAGGCCACTAACTTTTCACTTTGTATATGCTAGATATGCAGATGAGATAGATGACATACTATGTAGATGAATGAAGTGCAAGACTTTTTTTTGAAATGCAAGGATGATATGCAAGAGTAAATAAGAAGCTTTTATTTTCATTTTAATTTTCTGGTATACAACAATTTTTACAAGAGTTTGATTTACAAGAAGTTTTCAATTTTTTATATAAGTATTATACATATGATACAATAAACATACTAGTAAACATGTATTTTAAATTTTTTTACAAAAGTTTTACAAGTATTATATAATATACTATACAAGTATACAAAAAAAATCAATTTTTACCCACATGTAATTATTACATAAAAAATACGTGAAAATACGTGAAGGTATGATCTATGGGTAAAGTATATATGTAATATATACATGCCCCCTATACTTAGCACGTGCTATATCTTTAGAGCATGAAAAGCAAGTAAAAAATCATAGATCTTGCTAAGCATAGGAGAGCTAAAATAACAAAAATGTATAGAAGTCATCCCGCCCCTCTATACTTAGGCTCTAACAGCTTAAGTATAGAAGAAGACCACAAATGGGACGGACGAGGTTAAGAGGGAAAATGGATGAGTATATACATGGCGGGCATCAGCCCCCCTATACTTAGGCTCTGACCAGCCGAAGTATAGGACATGAGTGAGTGTAAGAACCGACGAGATCTGGAGAATGTACATAGAATGATGAAGAGACTCAGATCACTCTCCCCCCTATACTTAGGATCTGGTCATCCTAAGTATAGCCATAAAATAAAATGATATGGAGCCAGGGCGAGTGATTCGAATCACTAGGAAGGGAGGGAAAAAATATATACAAGGAGGATTGAGAATATACAAGGATCAAGAAGGTTTGTGACGAACCTTCTTGCGTGAACGAGGAGGTGAGGAATATACAAGTGTGTTGTTGTCGGAATCGTCCTCAGATGAATATTAGTGAGGTGAAGGGATCATCCAACGCGGGTCGACACACGGCTGCTTGCTTAGATAAGGCTTGAGAACAGTCGAACTGAGCTCACTCATATAAATCACCTCATCCGGACCTGATGAGGACTCCTCAGAAAATTTCTTCCCTGGTATGTTGAAGGAGACTTTCTTAGTCGGTTTTCTAGAACATGAATCATTGAGAGGGAGTGGAGAGCGACACACCTTGAGGGGTTCGGGGAAACTCCTCGAGGAATCATTTCTCGACTTCCTCTCACTAGATAGCCGACTAGAGGAGGGAGCAACCGTGTTCTTATGTGGAGTAAATTTAGTCTTGGTTGTTTCCTTTGAAGGTCTGGGATGTGGTGCAGTGCTAACCATAGGTTTCTCATCAGACGAGTCACCATATAGATTGTAATATTCCTGAAGGGTCAACACGCGTTTCGAGAAGGTTTTAGTGATCTCAGTTGGCTTGGCATTATTGGGCTCTTGTGTCCAATCATCAAAATGGTCAAGGAAATCAACAAAGGTCGTATCCGACTCAATGATAGCTTCTGGTCGTGAGTCCTCCTTAGAAGCTATCATGGTGGTGGTGCAAGCAGTTGATGAAGTGGAGGTGTGGGGAGTCTCTGAAATAACGGTCGTCCAGACAGTCAGTCTCTCAGGTGTAAAAGAGAGGTGGGACTTATCTATCTCTCTATGTTCACGACTGCCAGCGGATATGCGGGTCACCTTAGAGTAAAGTGTATCAAAGAATGGGAGAGGTCGAAGCGCTCCAAACGTTGTAAAATCGATTTCCCAAGTCTCGTAATTTATAGTCGCCTTAGACAAGGCTAAGAACGGCTTCCCGAGAATAATAGAAGGCTGGGTAAACTCTCCTCGGTGCTCAATGTCAATGACCGTTAAGTCTACCTGGAGTACAGCGCCTTGGAAAGTTATGATGACTGAAATGGTTCCTCTCAACCGTTTGATAGATCGATCAGCCAGCTGAACGATCTCTCTCGACTTTCTGATTGGCCTAAGTTTGAGCTTGTCAAACACAGAAGTTGGGAGGATATTTATCGGCGAGTCATCATCGATTCTCGCATGGGTAAAGATGGTGTCTTTGATTTCACACTCAACTCGGGGCAACCACTTCACACTGCGGCTCTTGATCTTTCTCTACAACAAGGAGGTGGCCATAGACACAATGTGTCTTTTCAGTCCTTGTTCTCTTATTACCCAACCTCTTGGGCATCAATTTACTCTTTACAAATCTCTTGAGGTCGGGGAAGTGATATATAGCCTTTATTAAGGGAAGATCCAAATTTTTAAATCTTTTTTATTTTCTATTTTTATGAATTTTCTGATTTTTCAATGTTTTTGGTCTTTTCATTTTTTTGATGTTTTTGATGGGCGAATGGTCAGACTCTGGACTAGAGGACAAGTGGTTAGTAGAAGGGGTAGGTAGAATTGACTCCAGCTGTACAAAATGTGTGGGTTCCCTAATACACGCTCGGTTTTCAACATCAAATCTACTTACTTCCTTTTCCACTTTCATCCCAAGCTGGCAGAAATTGAGTGCAATATTTCCATGACATCTCTCAACTTTTTACCAAGTTATCCATTTTTCTCAATAAGTCTAGAAATGCCATCCTCCATAAAATTCTCATGACGAATCATGGGACAGTTCTGCTCAATTGGAGGATACTGCTGAGATATTGGGGTCTCATACTCAACATACCTAGACTTTGACACGTAATGCTGGGTCGAATATGGACCATCTGAATGGCAGATATTGGTTGGAGCCTCATATGATGAAGTCAATAAAGATGGGGCTTGTAGATTGAATCCATGAGTCCAATCCCGTGAATGTGTAGGCTCTCCGAATGTGTGATATGAAGGCTGGTTAATGCATGCTTGATTACTAGGGTCAATCAAGTCAGGAAGATAATTAGGTGTATGCCTCTCCATTCGGTATGTTCTATCAACCAAGTAATTTTGCAAGTCATCTGTCTCAGCAGTGGCTTGGTCATCGTATGGTTCATTGATTCCAGCAAGCTCCTGAGAATAAGGACAGTCAGCCCAAGATGGAAGTAGATCGAGAGTGTTAGAATATAGAATAAGTGAGAAATGCGAAGAAGTGGGGAAGTCAGTCGAAGTTCTGACTTCATAATCGGGTCGAGGTGGAACCGACCACGGGGCAGGGTCTCCCGTGGATGACGGAGGATACATGGAAGAAGGAGAAGGCGAAGATGAACGATATATGGTCGAGGAAAATGACCAGAGGTCTTAGGGTATGGGGACCAATATCCCGACATGTTGAAGAGGAAAGGATGAATGTAAGCAGATCGAGGTAGAAAACGTGCAATTACACAAGATAACACACACATACAGACACCAAACAAATGCAAGAGAAAACCTTAATTTCACCAACTCAACACGGTGAAGGACCCAAAGACGGGTCCGATTAATCTGGTTGATTTTAAGTGTGATTTTCAAGCGAATAGTAAGGATTACGTGGCCTAAAGGGAAGTCGGGTCAAAGCCGGGTGCGTCTCTGATGAATCCACGATTCATCATCTCAATATCTTGATCTTAGGAAAATACATGAGTAAATTCCCTAATAAATGTCTATAAAATCAACAAATTAACAAAATGACTCTTGTAAATAAAACACACTAATTATTGTATATTACATTATACAAAATAAACTAACACTAAAAACCACAAAAATAAAGGAGTTTTTCACTTGTAAATAGCCTAAAACTTCATGTATTTTTAATAATTTTATTTCAATTCTTTTTTGGCTAATTCTTTCTTTGACTTATTTATAAAAATGTATATAAAAATACAAAAATACAAAACAAATTTCACCTCAAATAAATGCTCCTAGATTTCAAAGAGAAAAAGCCGTAAAGTCCAACTTCCAAGCCAAATTCCCACTCCGTATGAACTCTGAATTCACCAAACTCACTTTTAAAGTTCAAGTTAGAAAATTATCTATCCAACGAAGTGGTTTCATTAAAATCAGAGCTCGTTTGCAAAAGTTGGGTTTTGGGACCTAAATGTACATTGTATATTATGTGTATATTTCTTTCTTCATTTTTTTTATTTTTTTATCTTTCTTAATTACATAAAAATCCAAAAAAAGTCATTGTTGTATTGTATTTTGATTATAGTATTTTATTGTATTTTTTCGTTGTAAATATCTCTTATTAAAAAGACAAAAAAAATATTAGAAAAGTAAACAAAAAATTGTAAATGGTGTTTTGTATTCACTTGTAAATTCACCACTATTTTTTCCTTCTTTATTTTTGTTGTATTTAAAGTAGCCTACTTTATATCATTATTTATTTTATTATTTATTTTATATTCTCTACAATAACCACCATTTAACTCTTTACCACCAACCTCCATTCAACCCCATCATTTTTTAAACCTCCCATTCAACTCCATTAATAATATAACCTCCCACCACTTTAATAACCTCTCATTTCATCCTCTTTATATACATCTCATTCTCCTCATTTTTACCTTTGATTCATCTTTATGTGAGGAGAGCCTATTTCCTAGAGTTGAATCGGTGACAACGACGCAACCGCGGTCGAGCGACGACAGCACACTCTCCGGTGAGATCCGTTGGTTTTTTGGCCAACATCGCAACCGCCTCCGCGCGTTGCTCGAGCTCATCGCTCGCCGGTGATTTGAGCGAAGACCGTACTCTTGTGAGCACAACATAGGCGACCACGTTCATCGCATGTAAATTTTCTCTTCATTTTAACACAGCTGTTATCTTCTCAAAATTTTTTTATCACATTACCAACACCACCATAATTTTATCACATCTTCACATCCTCATTTATCCCCCCTCTTCTTTGTATACATATTGTTACCTGTTATAAAAAATTAAAAAAATATAAAATCTAAAACAAAAAAAATATTCTATAAAAAAATTCAAAAAAATCAAAAAAAAGGAGGAGCAGCAGGCAGCCGCCGGCCCCCTTCCTCCACGGGCAGCGGCGCCGCCCGTCGCCCCTCCCTCCTCACTCCTCAGCTGCACGTGCGGTCGCCGCGCCTCCGCCATCTCCTCCCAGCCCTCCTTCGCGCGTGCGGCGCCGTCGATCGGCGACTCCACCGCCGTAGCCACGTGCGGCACCAGCGCGCCCCTCTTCGCCTTCCTCGCGCACGGCGCAACCACCCAGCTCCGACCTCCCCACCGCCTCCGTCGTGCCGCCTCGCCACCACCGACCCCCAGTGCATGCCGCCGTGCCTCCGTCGTGCAGCCTCACCGCCGCCGACGCCCCTCCCCCTCGTTGGGTTCTCCCCACCTGGGAACCAAGGAAGAAGAAGGTCATCTTTTCCTTATTTTTTATTTGTATAAATTGCATCTTTTATTTCCAAAATTTCCGTAATTACACTTCCGTCCCTGTACACAAGTTGCTTTGTATTTTTTTTAGTTTCTGTATTTGCAAAGATACCCCTGTGTTCACACTTTAATTTGGACCTCGGTTATGCATCGTTTTATTCAATGAAAAATGTTTTGATGTTGAGCAACTAATTCTCTACCTTTTGGATATTTATTTGTATTTTTGTGAAATGTGGGTAATTAATTAAAAATATTTAACTGAAATTCTTCATATTTTACGCATTCTGTGCTCTTAAATTGATAACTAACTCATAGTTGCTTTAAAAAGTCCACAAAAATTAGACATGATGTCTTGAAAACTGCTTAACGTATTCTCCAAGTTTCATCCAAAGTGAAGTTGTCTTGTGTCTGAAATAAATCATAGAGTGAAATTCATATTTGATTTTTAATTAAATCTATGTATATCATTTTTACGAAATTTCAAATCTCCTGAATGCCATATGAAAATATCTATTTGAGATAATTTGCTCTCTGACTAATTTGAAAATGTGGATTTATTAGGAATTATTTACTCACTGTCACTCTGTTTCCACTAAAAAATATATAAAAAATCATATTTTGTTAAAAAATTCCAAAAAAATTATTGTAGTCTCATTTCATCATGTTTTAATTCCAGTAATTTTTTCATGATTTTTGCTTACTGCTTGCGTGATAAATTATGAAAATACCCATAAAAAGTGTGCATTTTTAATTATTGCATTTTAATTCCTAAAAATACAAAAAAATATGCCTTGCATTTCTCATTGGATTAGCATTTTAGGAAAAGTATAACTTTGCTAAATTGGACTTAATTTCTGTTCAAATTAATTTGACTAAGTTGTATGCTTTCTTAATGTATTAATTCACTCGCATCTTATTTTTTTGGCATTCATTTTGCATTAAAAAAATATATAAAAAATATGTACTGAAAAACTAGTTCTTAATTTTTGGATTAATCCTAGAGTTGTTCCTTTGCCTCCCTATGTTCGACCCCGGACTTGCCCGGGATATAAATTAAGCCGAGACACACTTCACGGAGATCCTTTTCTCGGTTCTGACCGATTCGCTAAGTACACGTACCACAACGAACACGAATTAATCATCGTATTTAGCGACTCGTCAGTCTCCCCTGTTTAACATGTCGCCTAAGATACCAACGCCCTTCTTTTCTTCGCTCCTATCACCATCTGAGAAGTTCAAGGACCTACCCTTATCTACATATCAAAGTAGACTGAGGCTTACAAGGATTTTAACTTCACCCCGGAGGGTTACTAGCAACTTGTAGCGGTGTACCGCTGCTTCACCCCTTTCTACCTGCCGAAACAGGTAGAGGCTACTTAGCGTTGGTCAATTGAACCTATAGAAGTCCAGCCTGTGATATTTACTTGGATTGGGGTACGTGATACGGAAGGCGGGGATTTTGGCTCTACCTTAGGGTGTGCACACACACTCTGTACCCTCACTCAGCCTGAAATCAAGGTCGGGGTTTCTCTCCTCCAAACAAGGGTTAATTTTAGTCAATTTTTTTGGGTCCAATTCAATTAGCAGTCTCGATTTTAGAAATTAGTTGTCACTATAATTAATACTCACAAGCAATCACATCTACCGTCTAGTCCCAATTCCTTTATCCTAGGTTGGAAAAACCGAGAGAGAGAATCGAAAAAGGTCGATGCATTCGAGAAAACGATGATGAATGCTTGAGAAAGAAGACTTACAGTGCCTCCATCTCTCTACAATGCAGGATGCAACACTGAATTGAAATTTTACACTATATGAAATGCAAACGAGAAAAGCCGCTCCTACACAAGCAGTTCTATTATAGAGTGAAGAACAAGTTAAATTTGGCTAAGTTCTACGGTCTAAGTACGTCTTTTAATGGTGAAGTGTAGTCCTAGATATTTCGAGCATAAACAGTACTAAGGAATCTCTAAGAACCATGAGTGCAGGTCCTATCCTACGCCAATAAACCACACAACATAGAGACTCTTTTTATTATTCAATTACATGCGCGAGAACCCAAATGGGAACCGATGTAAATATGAAACTACAAGTTAGTGAAAATCTCTCTTCAATGATGTTCTTGGCATCTCAACAGCCGACTCGATCCACGAATCGTCGGCCTCCGATGCTCTTCGAGATGCGTCGACTTCAAGAAAGCCGCTCCAAGTCCACCGGACCCTCGCACAAAAAGATGGAATTTTATTTCAGAGAGAGATATAAAAATATATACGTAATTGATTAGAAAAATAATTAAAAGAAAAAAATGAATAATTACAAGGTGGCTCGGGGGTCAGACTATCCGAGTGAATGGAAAACGTAAATCTAATTTTCTAAAGTGATCTAAGTTGTTTGCCTCCATGGCAACGATGCCATTTGACGGATCCAAAAATTACCCTTTTTTAATCTAAGTGAAAATGTATGTCGCGTTTTTGTAGTTGGGCAATCAGAATCGATCAAAAATAACCGCACGAGTCGATGATCGATGAATTAAATATTGCGTGATTTTATGTATTTTTAACCTGGGCAAGCCCCAGGGTCGACTCAAGGAGACAAAGGAACAACTTCGGATCAAGTTATATGGATTAGATCACGGTTTTCCAAGTGAGATTTTTTTGTATTTTTTATGTGATAAAAATGTCAATGCACAAATACGGATGAATTAGGTTATTAAGAAAACATGTAATTTAGCTAAATTAATTTTAATACTAAATTAATCTAAATTTAGCAAAATTTTATTTTTCCTATAAACCTAATACAACAACGAATGCAAAATGTATTTTTTTTGTAATTTTTGGATTTAAGATGCGCAAACAGAATGCAAAAATTATGAAAAATTAGTTGGAAGTGAAATATGATGAAATGAAGCTACATTACTTTTTTTAGAAATTTCTGAGAATATATGATTTTTTATGATTTTTAATGGAAACAGAGTGACTAAGAGCATTTTATTTCTAATAAATCTATAGAATCAAATTATCCAGAGAGAGATTTATTTCAAAAAGATATTTTAATAAGGAATCCAGGAGAGTTGAAATTTCTCAAAAATGATCTTCGTGGATTTAATTAAAAATCATTTACTGAAATCACTAAGGAATTTATTTTATGCAAAATACAACTCCAATTTAGATAAAATTTGGACAGTAATTAAAAAGCATGTAGAGTCATCATCTGAAATTTTGTCACAATTTTTGGAGCAAGAAATATGAATGTGTGAATTTCAGAGCTTAAATGGGAAAAATAACACTAAATTTCAAACTCTGATTTCTAATAAATTATCTAATGCTCACAAAAATACAAATAAATATCCAAATAATAAAGAACCAGTTGCTCAAGAATGCGTTATTTTTCATTAAAATAAATGATGAAAGAAAGCCATCCAAATTATCATGCAACGTCAGGGGTGTTTTCGCAATACAGAAGTTTAAAAACTAACTGAAATGTAAACATGGACCGTTTTGCAAAAATAAAAAATGCAAATTCTCCAAAATAAAATAAAAAATTAAACCTTTGTGAAGATTTGGGTTCCAAGAATGGCTAGGGCATGCAGATGGAGGAGCAGCTTGGACGGCGACCCCCCGCGGCCGTGCGGGCGGCGGCGGCGGCTGCAGGGGTGGTGGAGCAGCGACGATGGAGCAGCCACATTTGGAGGAGGTGCATACGGCTGCGGCGGGGATCCACGCGGAGGAGGGCGGAGCTCACATGATGCGTGGGCTGGCGGAGATGTGTAGGGAAGATGACGGTGGCGGCGGTTGCGCGGTGCAGGGGCCAATGACGAGTGGATGGGTGGTCGCTGGGTACGCGGGCATCGGACGGGCTGGAGCAGGGCGGTAGTGGCGTACAACACTGGAGCGGAAGGTGCGTGAGGGGCGCGACAGCCTGGTGGTGACCGCAGGTGCTGAGCGCAGTGGTGCGGTGCAGCGACGCGTTGGATGCGGCCACGCACGTGAGGCGGCGCAAGGTGTGTTGCGTCCTACTGCCGCTGGAAGAGGAGCACGGGGAACGCAACGGGACGGGCGGAGGAGGCTTCTCGCGTGGCTCTTGTAGAGGGAGCGGTTGGAGACGATGTGTGCGGGTCACGATTGAGCAGGGACGGGCATGCACGCTACGTGCAGAACGAGGCGACGAAAGATGGTGGCCTATACGTGGCGGAGTCGCGACAGCGGAGGCCGCTAGGAGGATGATGGGAGGAAGGGGGGAGGCGGCGACCTAGTGCGTGGAGGCGGAGGGTGTCGAGGGAACGACCACTTGGAGGCGGCTTGCTAGAGCAAGGGACGCGACAGCCTGGTGGAGGCGCACATCGATGGACTATTTTTTATTTTTTGCAATATATTTTTTTGTAATTTTTTCTTGTAGACAGGAAATGAAAATGTAATGAAGAGGTAGTGTGTGTGTGATGATTGTGATTTGTCGAACAAGTTAATGGTGGGAATGCAATGAAGAACAAGATAGAAAAAAATGTTAGATTAAAAAAATTAGAAAGTGAAGACAGAGAAAGGGAGTTATACTTGATGGTGGGTGGATGTTGTTGCCTGGAAATCGACTAACTCGAGATTCTCCTTGGTTGAAGTTATCGCCTCAAACGGGTCGGCAAGGCTCCCGCAAAGCTTGGCTAGCTTCCACTGAAGAACAACGATGCGGGGATGGAGGTCGCCGCGGATCTTGCATGCAAGTCGTTGTCGCTCGACGTCTAAGGATGATATGTCACCTCACGGCTTAAACGGGGCTCGAACTTCTCTTTCATAGACGACGGATGATCAAAAATGGTGGAGGAGATGGGAATAAAAAGGAGGAGAGGGGAAGTTAGAAAAGTGGTGGAGAATGTGGAAGAGTGGTGGAGGAAGTGGAGTGGTGATTTGGAGTGGAGGGCAAGTAAAGGGAGAAGAAGTAAAAGAGGAGAAAATAAAATAAAAATAAATAAAATAAAATAAAATAAGTAGGCTATTAAAAATAAAGTAAATAAAAGAAAATAAATAAATAAATAAATAAAGTAAAATAAAATAAATAAAATAATCAATAAATAAAATAATAAAATAAAATACGAAATAAGTAAATAATAATAAATAGGGTGACACGTGGCGACCCCAGGAGCTGCCACGTGTTGCACTTGGAAAAATCAAAAATTAAATATAAAGAAAATAAAAAAGAAATAACAAAAAGATTCATATCAAAAAGTGGTCAACATAAAAATTGCACGTCTCAATGAGATCTACAAATTTCATGAAGGATCGAAAATAAAAGGAAATCATCTGTAAAAAGTGTATTTTTGGGTGGTACCTTATAGATATAAAATACCCTATTTTTATGTTTTACATTTTTTTTCATTTCTAAATGAGGAAAATTCAAAATAAAGTTAGAAAAAATATGAAAGAAATATTTACAACTTAATCTATTTTTTTGGATTTTAAGAATTAAGAAAATAAAAAGATAAAATAAAGGGTATTTAGTCAATATGTACAATATACAATAAGGGCCCAAAACCCAAGCTTCACATACGATCTCCGATTATTGAAATTGGTCTTGTTTTGAAGGTCTTTGAATGTATATTACTTTAGAAGTGAGTAGACCTAAATCTGACATTGTATGACACATTTTAAGGTTCATAGTCTCAAACTTGGATTTGGGTTTTATTGGACAATTTTACAAGTTAATATTTTTCTGATAATTTTTCTTTATTAGTGTCAGTAATATATACAATATAGAGTTGATTTTTTTGGATTTGGAGTTAGTATAATATATATATATATATATATATAAATAGATGAATTTGGCTAATATACTGGTGAATATTTACAAGTGAATTTGGCTCCTTATTTAATGCAAATATGAATGCTAAAATACATATATTGTTTACACATGCATGAATGCTAATTATGCAATATAATTGGAGATATGCATCTAATTACTCGGGAACAAAGCTCTATTTTCAACTTTTAGAGTGATGAATCACAGATTCATCAAAGAGGTATGACATTTAATGTGTACTGCATTTCATGAGAGTCGAGTCAAAACGTCACTCAAAGTTCTGATCCAAGAGACTCTCCTCAAGACCTAATCCTCAACACTAGAGAATAAATCAGTTCTTGCATTCAATCTACCGTCTCAGTAGTTTGTTAGACTTGAGAGTGTGGATGGCATGCCAGATGATAGAGGATTTAAGTTTGTGTATTTTCTTCTCTTCCTCTCATTGGAACAAGGGTCCTCTCGAGTTCCTTATTACTCAATAGATGTGTTTTTTTGTTGACCAGTGCACCCGTAAAAAGTTTTTGAGTCGTATGTACTTGTTTTCCTGGGAGTACACCGGGGTGTGTCTTCTTTAAGTATCTAATATACTTACACCCAGACTTGTATCGCTTACGATGCAGATCCCTTTTTGAGGTACTAGCTCGAATCATTGTCCTAATCAGCTTTGGTCAATTGGACACTTTAAAAATGGTTGGGGGCGCTTGCCTTTAATTGATGCTCTTTGTAATTTGACTTTGTGTTTGAGAGCTCTTTTCTTTCAATGTTTCTTTCTTTTCTTTTCTTGTTGTCTAGCTCCACTGCTTTTACCAAAAGTTGGCGCACACTGATCAACAATTAGTTAGTTTCATCACACCCTAATACATAGGTCAATATCAAAAGATAACATGAGAACTTGTTCACATACTGGATAGGGTTTGCTGACAATCAGGTCTCTTGAAGCTTTCATCGACTTTATCCCATCCACGAACATCATAAAATCAGATCTAGACTCAAATCTCAAGTTCCAGTCCCTTAAGTGAAATCTCAACTCATCTCATCATTCATGCAACTATGCAAGTGATGCGCTGATCATATTCTTAAATGTAGAGATTAAGCACGCAATATACCAGTCACATCTTTCAAACTAGGGAAGTGTAGATTATTAAGTCTAAAATCCTAATGACTAAGGCCGATTAACTTTGAATTAAAGGAACTTAAAAACCCGAGTTTCTTTCATTCCTCAAGTCTTGAGTGATAGTAAAAATGTCAGG
The DNA here is from genome assembly GCA_037367405.1 of Ottelia alismoides. Lineage (NCBI taxonomy): Eukaryota > Viridiplantae > Streptophyta > Magnoliopsida > Alismatales > Hydrocharitaceae > Ottelia > Ottelia alismoides. The sequence goes on along the minus strand of JAZKJV010006953.1, from coordinate 794,344 downwards.
AATAAAAGCATACGTTAGTTAGTTCATTTTTTTTAAAAAAGGTTTTTTGTTATTTTTTGTTATACCACCTATTTTATTCTTTTTTTTAAACAAGTATTATTTACACAAGAAAATTAGTATAGTATACATAATATACATAACTTGTACCCATCAACGATTTTTGATGAAAACAATTAAGTACGAGCTATGTATAAAGTAAATAGAATATTTACAAGCACCCTCCTATACTTAGTTTGTGTTATGTCCTCCTTGCACAATGTGAAATGTAGACATAACTCGTACTAAGTATAGTTGAGATAAAAAGAAAAATAAGTCAGCTTGCCCCCTATACTTAGAATTTTGAGGGCCTAAGCATAGCAAAAAAGCATGAAATGGGGCAGTCGAGGGTGAGAAGAAAAGAATAGAAGATTTGTATACGCAATGGTACAGGTCCCCCTATACTTCCCCTATACTTAGGCTCGGGTCAGCCTAAGTATGATCGGATAACTACAAGTGGGGAACCAAGAAGAAATATACGTAGTGGATCTCCAACTATTGTCAACCAGAGGTAAGTGTCCATTGATCACATCTACACTTATTGCACTTACCTGATGAACCACTTCACGACCAGACGATGATTCTTCAGAAATCACCTGGTTTCTAAGGTCAAAGGTGACTTTCTTGATCGGTTTGATTTTGTGAGAAGCATTGGGAGCAAAATGGACAAGGTGCTTCTCCCAATCATTAGTAACCGGTGTGGCATTTATTGCTTCCTCGTCAGATGAATCGTCGTAAAAGTCAACCAATTATTGTAGGGTCATGCAATGCTTTAGGCGAGGGAGATTGTTCCGGGTGGCCTTGGGAGTGATGGCTGGGGGTGTTGATGTCACCTTCTGATATTTGTGAGTTTTGGTGACATCTGGGGTTTCATGAGTTGGCTCTTTAAATGATTCAAGTATTTCATGAATTGCTGTCGACTCAAAAATTGGATCACTTAAATAATCATGACGATCCTTAGAAATATGGTCCAATTCTTCATAAGCTCCTAAATAATGTTTCCTCCTAGGAGAAGTGTTAGGGTGGTGAGAATCCAAATACAGTTCAACAGTCAACTTCTCAGGTGTCTCTCCTAGGTTGTGTGTCTGTGTTTCATGAGGAGAGGCATGATCAGTGAAGTGGTTATCTCCTGATCACGACTGACGGTTTAAAGTTGGGTTTCCTCAAAGCAGGTTGTGTCATTGAGGCTTTGTGCATTGTGGTCTGAGTTCAGAAACTTGATGCCCTGAGTCTCATAATCGACAATTGCTTAGCAGAGGCTAAGAATGTCTTTCCTAAAATGATAGGAGACTCAGACAACTTTTTAGGGTGCTCAATGTCAAGGAAAATAAAGTCCACTTTATGTTCGTCACCTCAGAAATTTACAAGGGTAGAAACAATTTCACGCGGTGTTTTGGTAGATCGATGAGGAAGCTAAATGATCATCCTAGTCTTTTTGAGTTGTCTGAGCTTGAGTGGTCAAAAACGGACTTGGGGAGGATGTTTAACGTCGAGTCATCGTCTAACCGAACATTAGTGGATATGGTATCCCAAATTTCACATGTGATTCAAGTCAGCCGCTTAACTTTGCGGCTTTTGATTTTGTGATTTATCACCAAAGAAAGTCAATCTTTTTTGGGTTTAATTGACTCTTCACAAATCTCCTAAGATCGGGTACATATTCTATGGCCTTGATCAATGAAAGCTCTAAGATCATACTCGTGCAAAATACTTTCATTTCAGAATTGTCAATCTTTTTTGAATTTTCTTATTTTTCAATTTTTTGGTATTTTTTTCTATGTGATGGTCAGTTAGGGGGGTCAGAGGTTAATAGAGGTTGTATCTGAGTGTAAGTCTCGTGATGGACAAGTGGCTCGCTTGGTGGTGGCCTCACTTCTTCATTTTTTTTGCATCGACTAGATGAGATCATATATTTTCTCAGTTAAAGTATATGCTTTATGGTTGATCTGAGCAATCTTATTCTCAAACATCTCATGAATTGTGATTAAATAATCGTTCTCCATAGGTTGTGATTCCGACATGTAACCTTGCATAGAATATTGATTATTCATAATCGTTAAGGTCTCGTAATGAGCCTTCTTTCCTTGACTCCGGATTTCTCATGATTTGTCAAAAGAAAATTGGTCGTACTTAGAGAGAAAGTCAACCTGAGTAGAGGATGGTTCAAGAGGTGGGGTGTCCGTAGTGACCGTAAATCGTGTTTCTCTTTCAAAATTGGTTACTCTATTTTCCATCCTCCAATCTGCTCGCTCTGTTGTGTCTATAAGATAATCAGAAAATTGGTCGTACTTAAAGAGAAAGTCAAGCTGAGTAGAGGATGGTTCAAGAGGTGGGGTGTCCGTAGTGACAGGAAATCGTGTTTCTCTTTCAAAATTGGTTACTCTATTTTCCATCTCCAATCTGCTCGCTCTCTTGTGTCTATAAGATAATCAGAATGTGAGTGAGGTCTAGTCCAGGAAGAAGTGGGAGCATGTGGTGGAATGTATGAGAGGGAAGAGAATGATGGTTGAGGGGGACCATGTTTGAAGAGAGGATTCTTTTGGAAAGAGTGAGAAGAAGGATATCAGGACATGGTCGTGGAGACCAAGTATGAAGACCAACGTGCTGACATCTTCTTAAGAGAGGGATGGAATGGTTCACGAACCATGATATGATTGCAATTGCAAGGTCTTTGCCACATACAAGTCAAACACAAAACAAACACACATATTCACCCACTCAATTCTAGTGGAGGCACGTTAGGGTTCAACCACTTATCTTTTTGATTTTATGTTAAGTGATCACACAATCTTGAAGATTAAGCAGAGATGTTAGGTGTCGAAATTATTCACAAAGACTGTCCCAAGTTCATACAACTAGTTGCACTTATTTTTATCCAGTATAGGTGTAAGTACTGATCGTAAAAACAACTACCCTTCTTACTTAAGGACGGTGCCTCACACAATGTCCTTTAAACCACCCACTCTGCTAAGGGAAGTACGGATCATAAAATAACTACCCGAAGTTCCCTCATTGAAAAGTAGCTACTTGTTTCTAAAAACAATAGTTTGAATGAACAATTTCGATTTTTGGCTCTGTCTTAGAGGTGCGATTCTGTCCTTACAAGCAATGAGTGGGTATTTTCTCCACAAAAGACAAGAGTTGATTTTAAGTTGATTTATTTACAGTCACTGTAATTAGAAGTCCCGATTTTAATATTGGTTATTACTTTTATTTTAATCTGAGCACAGAAAGACGACACCTAACGAGCAATCCCAATTCCTTTAAATCCTAAGTCATAGAACAAAGGTATAGAATTGGAAAAAGCCGATGCAAGCGAAAAACTCAATGATGCATGCTCAATAAGAAGACTTACAGTGATTCCTCGCATTCTTCATGCAGGATGCAATACATGAAATTGAATTTTTACACTAAATGATATGCACATATGAAAAAGGCCATAAGCAGATAGTTCTATTAGTAGTGAAGAATGGATTTCAAATTTGGCTAAGTTGAACGATCTGCCATGCGTAAAGTTAGTGGAAGTGTGGCCTAAGAAATACGAGCACAATCAAAAGTAAATAATTAAGCTAGTGTATGTGTGCCTATTTCCTACGCTACTCAAGTCGAGTCCCAACTGCACATCAGGGGTTGAAACATACTCGACTCGCCATAGAGAAGTTCAGTCTTAATTACTACAAGTTATCAGGGTTCAGATAGAGGGACCCTATGAATGATGCAGAAAATAAAACCTAATCTAGCTGTCTCTCACAAAAAAAAAATAAAATTCATTCTTCTTCACTGACCCTTGAATTATATCCAAAAATCACTCCAAGTAATCTACAGAGAGAAATTGCGGTCAATATCAAAAGTGAGAAAAAGATGCAAAATAAAATGCAGAAAAAATGGCATAGAAATTAATTTCACATAAATTAATTATAGAAATTAATTTAAAACTCTAAAATATGTCGTTCTTCGGTAATGATGCTATTTGATGAATCGTGAAAATGCCTCTTTAATAATCAAATATTGTAGTATATGAGGCAGATTACGATTGATCAAGAACCACAATCTTTGAATGTTATGGATTTTTTTACTTAGCAAGATACCAAGGTCGAACACATGGAACAATGATTTTTAGTTTTGTGGTTTTAAATAAAATAAAATAATTAACCTATCACTAAGTTAATATCTGTGTCAGAAATTATAATGCAATGAAATGAGATGCAAGAGATGTAAAACTACACAGAGAGGATAAGCGCAGGATTTGTGACTAGACTTTTTAAGCCAGATCAATTAATCAGCATCCTCAAAATGAGTTCACAGAACAAGAAGAATGTTTGCCTAAGAAAAAGATATCCAATTTGAATCTAAGTTGCATGCGAAAATGCGAGTATATCTATGAATAATCCTGCAATTTAAGGAGATAAAAATTGATTTTATCGACGAATTTTTAATATCCAAATCTCTCTAATCTAATCCTTAATTAAATAGATTTGGTAATGTAAAATAATGAGAGATTAAGTTAAATCCTTCATGATCACACCCCTGTAAAAATTAAATCCTCAATTTATATGATCAATAAATACGAGAGGAATAAATGAAAATCTCCTCAAACGGGCCCCTTAGGATTAGATCAAATTTTTCTCAATAAAGTAGCATACAAATATCAATAATCAAGCATGCATAGATTAAGAGGTTCACCGAATAATAATCATTAATAAATAGCCTTAGATCTGTCCATAAGATAGATAAAATGAAAGAGCACAGGAATAGCTCCAAAAGGACATATTGTGCATGAAAATCAGAGCTCGTATGCAAAAGATATGATAAAATGAAGTTTTGGGACCAAAACGCAATAAAACTAAGTAATTTCTTCTCAAATCAGCCCCTAGAGGACTTATCTGCAATAAATAAAACTCGTGGGGCTTTTGTTGTAATTTTTCTAGTGCATCGTGGGTGGGGCACGTGACGCTGACGTCAGCAATTGGCAGGGGCCTTCTTGTAATTCTCTTGAATGGTAGGAGGCGGGGTGCAATTTGCCTACTGGCGCATGTACGTTGCGCATGTGCAACGGTGTTCATAAATGAGGCTCAAGCTCGGGAATCGAACCTCCATGTGGCAGGATGCACGTGGTTCGGATCCTCAAGGTTGTCGTGTAGGCGGCTGCAGAGGCTTAGGCCACCAAGCCTACACGTGGCTCATGGAGAGGGTGGCGGCCGTAGGGCAGAGGAACGCAGCGAGGGCCATGCAAGGTGCGGTGAAGGCTCGGTCTCCACTTCCATTGACACACGACAAGAGGTGGAGCAGTGGAGCGCTGTAGTTGAGGCAGGAGACGGCGGTGGTAGTGGACCAGCGGTACGAGGCGACACGACATGAAGAGAGGGCACATGTGCGGAGGCTGGTCGGTGAAGAGGCCATAGACCGAGGGTGGTAAAGCACGATGGTGGAGCTGTGCTGGAGAAGCTTGCAGCTCGTGGTGGCTCGGAGCGTGGGCCTAGGTGGAGGAGCAGAGTGGCCCAAGGGGTGAGGCAGAGCTGCAGTCAAGCTGAAGGATTTGCAGTCAAGGGCAATGAAGCATGGTTGGGCGATCGTTGGTGGTTGAGGGATAAAGGTGAACGTAGGGCGGGAGAGACTCGAGGGTACGCGGTGGCGAAGGTGAAGCAGGTGAGGAGCTAGAAGGGATAGGCTCGCCTGAAAGGTGGAAGTCGCGAGGGCGATCTCTTGATCATCGCTTCAACCTTGGGGGCAGAGACAAGAGAAGCTCAGCTTCTTGGAGATGAATCTGGAGCATTATGCATCAATGGCTCGCCGTGGATCTCGCCTCACAAAAAGGTCTTCATCGCAAGGCAATGGTGATGTCACCACCCTTGCTCTCGAGCTCTCTATTGATCGAACAGGGCGGATGAGGCGTGCAATGGGTGGAGAAGCAACTTTATAGATGGCGTGAGTAATGGAGGCCAGCTACCAATGGCAGTGTTACGGGCGGCAGTTATGAGAGGAGGAGTTGCGGCCATCATTGTAGATGGAAGGGGAGGGGGTGGGGAGCACATGCTCCACACGTGCTAAGAGAGGGAGGAGGGGCAGGCAATACGTGACCTGGGATAGAGGGGCCGGCTCACGTGCCCTGCACGTGATCTAGAGAGATGGGTTAGGAAAGAGAGGAGAAGAGGGAGAGAGAGAGAGAGAGAGAGAGAGAGAGAGAGAGAAGGGAAAGATATAGGGGTGAAGAGAGAATAAAAATAGAGGGAAGAAGAACATTTCAAGGAGATGAAAAGGTACATAACATTCATATCACAATTTTACAATCTAAAATCTTAAGCATTGTAGGGATACATCTAATCTAATAAATGTCTAATTTTTAATCTTGATATTTGACACTAAATACTATGATTTATTGTGAATAAAATTCTATAAAGATAAGAAAGTAAATTTGATATTAGAGAATTTTAAAACGATGACAAGATAGTTCAAGATGATCACATCCCGAGAAAGAGAAGAAAATGTCACATAACCATGAAAAACAAGGCCTATGCGAAATTCACTATTGATTAGATTTTACGCGATTTAAAATATTGATTTTATCACATCGTTGTTGTTCCGCGAAAAATCAAGATCAAATAAGTAATATGCCACTACAAGCACAATGAAGACACATAAAATGCATATGACAAGTAGAGGTTCAAATCCATAGAGCCTACACAAATTTGCATCTTAAACTTAATTTTCAATCTTAAATGGATTACTAAAGCAAGCAAAGTAGAATGTACTTTTGATTTTGAAATAAATGTCCTCAAAACAAGATGAAACCTATAATAAGATGTTTGAAACACTAGCTACTACTTTTAAGATTGGTTTGATATGTCTAAACTAAAAACAAAATGGCAGGGGTTGACTTGTAAATAATATAAAATCTTAGGGTTGCTATATAATTAAACCAAGATGAGACTAATTCACTTGTTAAATACACTGACATGGATTGGAAGTATAAAAATTTCATAATATGAAGATGGCGTAAATTGCAATTAGAAGATTTAGAAACTAAATTTACGAACTAGTCCACCAACATTCTTGAAAGTACAATTAAATCCAAAGCAGCTAATAAAATAAAGAGCATGCATTAAAAAGAAAAGGGAAGAAATATTATGTCTTCTTAAATTCAGCTGAGCCCTAGAGGAGCAGCGACGGGGAGCATGACAGAGGGGACAGGAGCTCGCGGGGTGACACGGGCTGGAAAGGGGGGTGTTGCGATGGCGGTCGTGCAGACTGGGAAGGTGCACCTCGACGGAGGTGGTGGGTGCGCTGAAGAGGAGGATGGCATTCAACCTAGGTTGAGATTGGTTACGACGCCAGGGGTGGTGGTGTGTTCTCCCATCCAAGACTTGAGCGTAAGCGGAGGAACAACCCGCCTGGAGAACGACGGTGATTTCGAGTGGAGAGCGTCGATGAGTTGGAGCGGGCCTGGTGCAAGGACCTCGAGCTCAGCTGCTCAAAGCTGTGGACATGTGGTGGTGATCGAGTCTGAGATCCCGACGAGAGTATGGGTTCGGGTTGGCCGCAAAGGGTTGCTGTAATGGTGGTTTCTGTCCTGCCGATCCCTCCCCCTTGAAGATGGTGTGGTTTGCAATTTATAGGCCGTCCAGAAGACGATTTGTGGAGCTTCAGCTGCTACTTTAGAACTGCAGGTCATGATGAACTGGTGGTGCCACAAGAACTCTGATTCACGCTATAGATGGCGTGCGATAGAGGATCCACGAGGGAGTCGGGGCGCCAATGGTTGTGGATGTCGAAGGTATACTGCGTCGGGAACTTACCCAAAGGTGATGGCATTCTCCATCGTCAGGAGTGAGCAAGGGCCAACAATATCTCCTGCATGCAATAATAATTTAAATGAGAATCTGAGCATATCGTGTGCATGGAATGCACAACGTTGGATTGTATTCAATTGGGATGCACAACTTAAGGGACTCACTTGATTTCTAGCCATTAACAAAACGTAAATAAGGCGGCTTGATTGATTTAGGATCATTAATATTATATGTGTATAGGTTGCAATGCTTTGTTATGAATTACGTAATGAATTTTGTAACATGTATTCATGAGAGATGGGTTAAGCTAATGACTGGATTGTACTAAAGGTATGATACATATCTTTAAAGCAAAGTCGATTTTCAAGTTCAGCAATCATATCTATTACGCGCAAGTTCATTATAAAGCAAGGTAGGGGATATAAGTAAAACATGAGTATCAAAAGGTTGTGCTTTTACCAATATAAATGCAAGGTACATTGAATGCATGTGGTGTAATTTGTAAACAAAATGCACGTGAGTTTCATGTAAAAGAGTTCGATTTTCTCATAACTTAAGCCATTTGCACGATGAATATGAGATCCATCATTCACTTAGGTGCCAAATTTTGACTTCAAGCCCATTAATCAATTATCAAATTACCAATGGATTTATTTTATTTAAGGGAAATTTTACACTTGTTCACTTTAGATTTTTCCAATAACACTTATCTCTCCATGTTTTTACAATTACACTTTTATAGTATTATTGTTACTATAATATATAGTTTAATAATGAAAGAGCATTACTTTGCAAGAATATAGGTGCAGAAATGTAATTGTAAAAATTAGAAGTATAAGCAGTATTGAAAAAATTTAGAATGACACAACGGTAAAAGTCTCTTTATTTAGTTACTAATTTTACTCTCAAAAATTTATTAAATTATTTTGGAATAAAAAACTAAGATATGATTTATTTTTAGTTAAAGAGAGATTAGTTGCCTTAATGAAAGAATATAAAGAGTGATTCTAAATATGACATCTTTGTTTTCATATTTTAGCATGTATTTATTGCATGCTTGATATGAGTTTCTTAAAAGAAAGAATGCATCAAAAAATTTAATATATGATTTTTATGGTTAAGATTGGACTAAAAAATAAAAAAGGCCATCAAATTATACACAATTTATGTCACCCTCGAAATATAAAAGGTATCTGATCTTTAGAAATTATTTCAACTTGATTTTGAGCTAATGTAATATAAGATTAGAATGTCGATATGATCAACTTCATTAATTCAATAGTAGATCACAATGAAACGATCAGTAATGACATTTGACAATGAATAATTTGAATATTTGTTGTCATGTATATAATACATGCACTCGCGTCAAAATCCGAGGTAATGACTATTTTTTGTTGTAAAATTATCTTTTTATTCTTGTGATTCGTAATGAATATGCTATTTGTTGGTAAAGTTTATATGATAATGAATATCCATTGACACTCTCGTTAAAAAAATTATAGTAATTGCTAATTTTGCAATGATCAGGAAATGCCGAGGTGATGTTGTAGTATGATTCATTGTTAGTAATACAAACACGGTAGTCATTGTGAAATTAAGAATTAAACTATGAATGATATCCCTTGTTATATTTTTAACTATGTAAAATATCTCAACGAATATTGAATTATTCATTGTACTAATATGTTAAGCACCATAGTGCAACATTCTAAAGTCGGTTTCAATATTGAAATTTGATTTATAATTTATTGACTAATTGTTACTTACTTAATTTTTTTATATTTTACCTTCAAATTACAAACAGAGGTAAGAGACTTTAGTAAATCCTCTTTTTTGTAAGATATTTCAACGAAGCTCACATTAAAAAGATAACTGCCGCTTGTCAAATAATTTTGGAAAACAGCCATGGTTTTCGGACCTTTTTATAAAAAACCCAACCAGTGACAATCTCGATTTTGAAAAGCATGCCATGTGATTTTTGGACCGCTTCGTAAAAATCCCATCTCGATTTTGAAAAACCCCAGCCATTGTTTTCGAACCGTTGTATAAAAACTCCAACTAACAGCACTTCGATTCTAATTTACTCCATAATCCCTACCGATCCGCCTAACCCTTTCTCCCCACTCCCGAACACAAACCACACGGAAACCAACACCCCCCCCCCCACCACCATCCCCATCGCTCCCCACATACCGAGTCCCATCCTGAACCAAACGATCCACGAAGAAGACTCGTCATTACAAGAAAAGGTGGAGCTCTGCTCGGGTGGAGCGCTCGGAGTTGATACATCGAGGGTTGGAAAGGTGGAGCTTAGGCTAAGAGGCGATTGCCATCAAATGGGAATCATACACGGCAACCTCAATCCCAACAATGCCCTGCTCGTGAGGGATGATGCCGCAAGCGATTTCCACGCCATGCTCGCCGATTTCGGATCCTCTACCATCACATTCATCAAGAAAGGCACCATCTGGCAATATCCTGCTCGTGAGGGACGATGCCACGTGCGATTTCCACGCCAAGCTCGTCCATTTCGGATCCTCTACCATCGTGTTCATCAAGAAAGGTACCGCTGTATTTGATCACGTTGCCTCTCGCATCCTTTATCTAATCCACATAAACGTACATACATTTCTAATTTCATGTGAATTAGATTCGTTTGGGAAGCACGGCGTGCGTGGGAGACCTGATGACCTGAAAAATCTTGGATTCCTCCATGTTTACTGGAACGTTTCATATAAATAAAGGTAACGATACAAAATCCAATAGGAAAGAGATTGTTTTTTTTTTGCATACTAAGGAAGATGATTAAACCCGTTACTTGCTGCTGCTCATCATTATTAAATGGATTTTATCATTTCCACTTTATATCATTCAGCCTCATCTTCTTTCCTTTGGCACTCCCACATGCTTCAAAACTGTGACCAACAATACATCAATGATCCCAGGGTTTAGGAAGTTTCTTGTACAAAATCCACTTTTAAGACGCTCGAGAAACTTTTTTATCATAATTAAAGGAACTTGAGGCTTGAGCATGCCCAGTTCCACGTACACTCGGAAGATAGCTTGTCTTAGAAAAATCCAAGACCTCCTTATCTGCTCAAATAAACTTCCAAACTACTCGAGCAATGGATTGAATGATATCCATGTTATGCTAAATGATATCCGTCCGAATGACTAAGGTAAGGGTATAGAAATGGTCGTTGCGACCTCAATCACTCAGACTAGGTATATCAAGAAAAATCAGACCGCTAGATAAATCGAAGATCAATTAAAACAAAGAAGAGCGGTCCTGCTATGAGATTAACCTGGTATAGCACCCAGGGTCGAACACAAGGAGAACGGGTTGGCCAAAGGCCTACGAAGTAGTAAAAATAAAGTAAAATAAAGGCAAAATGTTTTTTAGTGGTTTTTGATAATTTTTATATTTTTTTGGAATTTTAATATATTGAGAAAACAAAAGAAAACAAAGACAAGCACACTTTAGCAATTTATTTAATGTATCAAAAATCAAGCAAAAATTCAAATAAAAATGTTTTTATGTTTTTAATGTTTTTTAGTGTTTTTGGTGAATTTTTGGGATTTTTATGAGGTGTATTTTATTTTCTAAAAATCAAACAGTACTGAAAATGCAAGGTACTGTCCAGCCAGGCACAAAATCCAAAGATAAAATATCTAAGGATCTCAGAGGGACCTGGAGGTAATTTTCCTGTATACTAGAGAAAACAAGGAAAATTCGAGCACCAAATTATTGTTTTTGGGTTTTTAGATTATTTATTATAATTTTTATGAGTTTTTAAGTGTTTTTGAATTTTTAGGATTTTTACTCAATGAAAAATAGCCAAAATTGGCTAGAAAATCAAGAAACACAAAAGAAACAGTACCTAATTTTTGTGGAATTTTTGAGGGGGTTTTTATATTTTTTTGAGATTTTTAATTCTAGACAGTAGCTAAAATAGAGGTTTTTGAATTTTAAAAAATAACAAATAAAATCAAAAATGTCCTCAAAAATTCTCAAAAATCCTACAACATGGCAGGAGCCATGTGTCAAATTTTCATCGAATTTGGAGGTGATTTGATATTTTATTCAAAAATCAAAAGAGGGCACTGTGCACAGGGACGAAAGTGCAAATAGCCGAAGGTCTGGGGGTCCAGGTGCAATTTTCCCAGCAAGTCACGCGCGAGGCGCGTGCCTGGGGCACTCAGGAACCTTTTGGTAAGAAAAACAAGTCCTAGGACCTTTTGGTAACTCGTACCAAAAAGTCCAGGGGCTATGTTGCAAATAACCCACTAAAAGACGCACATGTGCAAATAAAACACTCACAGGGGCATATATGCAATTACCAAAAAGTTTTCATTCAATCATAAACATCCAGAACTACAGGGCTAAAGTTGCAATTACACCAAATAAAGCACGTGGCGAAGCACGTGACAGACACTCACAGGGGCATAACTGCAATTAAACTAAAGTTCCAGGTCCCAAGTGTAAATATGCCAACGTAAATAAAAAGCACAAAATATTTACAGGACTAAATCCAAAAACATAAACTAAGAGGGGGCCTACGGTAATTTACCCCTTTATTACGTCGACGGCTGGATGATGGACGCGTGGCTGATCGGACGGTGGTGGACGACGGGCGCCTCTCTCCTTCCGCACGTGGGCCTGATCGACGTCTCGGAGGAGGGCACGTGGAAGATCTAACGGCCTCAGGTGCTGGTGCCTCTCTCTCTGCGCTAACGGTCCGGATCGTCCCTCTAACTGATCAAGCGGTGGCTGCTCCTCGATGGATGGAGGGTCACGATGCGAACTGGGGAGCTGAGGGCGATCGGACGGTGCTTGAGGATCCTGGAAGAACAGTTGGCCGGCGAGCTTCGCCGGCCTCGTGCGAGTGCGGTGGTCCTCCTCAGCTGCCTCTGGATATCGGAACAGGTCCGCGATGAAGTCCTCCAGCTGGTGGTGGCCTCCGATGGCCCAGCCGAGCCCTGGAGGGGCTCCGGCGAGGTCGGCGGAGGGAAGCTCCTGGACGGATGTAGGGAGGCCTCAGATAGCCTCCTCTGGTCCTGCAAAATGGGTCAGAAGCTTCGCGGGTCGAGGGCAAAGTGCCTCGACCCGATGAAGCGGCGTGAAGGTGGTCTGTGCGTCGGGATGAGCGAGCTCCGGCGAGCGACGGACGATGGAGCTCGAACCCCAGCTCCTGTGCGAGCTGGGTTGAATGAAGGGGTGGAGAAGGTGCGTGGAGGGAAGGCGATGGTGAACGTGGGTTCCGATGATCGAAATGATACTCGAGATGGCCGGAATCGACGGAACTCGGCGGAGCTACGATTTGGGGCAAACAAGAAATTAAGCTAAATGGGAAAGCTAGAAGGTTACCTGGGTGGCGAAGTAGACTAGGCTGGAGCTGAGGTAGCTCCCGGTCGTGGCCTCGAAGGTCGTCTGGTCCTGAGGCTCGAGCTCCTGCACGGGGCGGAGCGCGGCGGCGCTACGTCGCCGGATCATTGGTCCGGCCACCCCCTCCTCACTGCGACACGGGCAATCGAGAGCTGTCACCTCAAGGGATGCTGTGGAGGTCACGGGATGAAGGGTGAAGAGCCAAAGATGCGTGAAAATGGGGGCGGAGTTCAGGCTTTATACGGTGGAAGGTCCGGCAAAACTCGATCGGGTAGGGTAGCGTGAAGCGCGGATCCCGAGGCGGGCACCCCGGCGAGGGTGCCGGATCTGTCACGGTCAAGCTGGACCCGGGGTTCAGGTGTGAAGGGATCGGGTTTGGATGCGAAAATAGGAAGAAATCGGGTCGGGCATCCCAAAACCCGTGGGAGGTGGTCCACAGGGGGAGTTGACCGGGCGGTCAACAATCCCCGTGGACCAATGAGAATTGGCCAAGTCAAAAAGGTTGGTAAAATCATTTAAAAATAGGAGATGGCCGATTTATTAAAAACTCAAAACATAAAATATTTTTATTTTAATTTTTTCTATTTTTTTGGTGATTTTTAATTAATTTTTCAAAATAAAAATAAAAATAAGGTATTTACATAATAAGGCTATATATAGGTATATGTACAATATAGGGTTTTTAATTTTGTTATTTTTAATTAGTTATTTTTATACATTTTTATTCCTATTTTATATTTTATTTATTTATAGAATAAAATGAGGAATAAAAGGATATTTTTATTTTATTTTTATTATTTATATACATAGGGGAAATAAATAGTTATGTACAACTATATACATGGCATATACACAATATATTTTTGTAATTTTAATTTTGTTATTTTTCTTTGATTTTTGTTTTGTTTCTTTTTATTTATTTATTTACAATATATAACATAAAATATTTACAAAAAGTTTTGCAAATAATTTTATTTATTTATAAGGTTAAATAAATAAGGAGGCATGGTCTATGTACATGGTGAAAGGGTATTTTTGAATTTTTGATTTTTAGATTTTTATTTTGTTTTTAATAGTTTCTAAATATATACAAAATATGTACAAGCATATTTTTGGGTGAGGAAAATATAATTTATTTATTTACATAGATATTTACACTAGAGCCCCTATCTCCCTCTACTTTGATTTTTAAGCGGTCAGGCCCATGCTGAGCCCTCCCTTGGGTTAGGTTGCTCAATATTTATTCTAAATATTTCCCTCTTTTTCTTTTTAATCTTTATTCTTTTATTTTTGCACAAAAACATGCTAATTATAGATTTTTACAAGATGCATGCTTTTGCTAATGATTCCTATTTACACATATCTACATGCATTTGCATAGGCTTTTGTAGCTAAAATATAAGAATAAAGAGTTCCCATGAGATCAACCATATATTTTTGTAATTTCTTAATTCTCTTCTCCCTGAATTCCACCATCGGAACTCCTCTTCAAAGGATAGTTCCCAAAGGAAGGAGCTATATATTTGTCCTTCATGGTATCAACATAAGAGAGCTTCTTCAATTCAATTTCACCAATTCTACCTTTTTCCTCAATTCCCCTTCCTTAAAAAAACACTGGTAAAAGCATTGGAGAATTATCAAGGGTTTGAGATTTAAGGTTTGGGATTACTAGAGATTTTTTTGTCGTAATCCTGAGTAATTATTGGGTTCGGGTAACCCCTTTATGTCATCTAATACAAGTTGTAGCAACATGGCTTTAAAGAATTAACAAAAGAAACACAAGTAGAATTAGTCATTGCCTTGTCATTTCTCATTGCCTTCGCCTTTGCTTTTCTATATTTTAGAGTTCTCTTTTTCCTCAGATCCATCTCGTATGAAGTCTTTAGATTGAAGTCTGAACTATAAGTGAGTGGACGTTTGCTTTGGAAGAATGGCTCACTTATGCCCTCTTTTGAATCCAGGTCATCGTCATCTTTTTCTTACTCTTCATCTGTTGCCAAGTAAGGTCATCGAAAGTAATTCCTTACATCAATGTTCAACATGCTGGTTTCCTGCTTTTGGGAGTGTAAAAAATTCTTATGTACAGAGGATAGCATCTCAGATTATGCAATAGGAATAAGGCTTGTAATCCTTGTTGTTGCTATCGTCCTTATTGATGTTGTAACATAGCTTTCCTCTGTGAAAAGGAATTCCCTGGATAATCATCATCTGTTACAATTGATGCCTTGATAGTAGGAATCAAAGGTACATCTACCCATGCTTCTGTATTGAGTAACATTACTTATTACCTCGACTTGCAAATTGTAGAGATAATTATGTAGTCGATGTATCGTTTATTCTATTTTTATTTTCCTGATATCCTCTTATATAATTTACCTATGGGTCCTCTTTAAATAAGAGAGCCTAGGATTCTATGGAATAAACAGATAACTCTTTTCCACTAACATTGTATCATATCCAAAACCCTAACCCTAAAACCCTAACCCTTCCCCCCTCCGACACCCCCCCGCCCCTCTCTCCTTCTCGATGCCGCCGCCGTCTTCCCTCCCTTTCTCCTCACCATCGCCGACCCCCTCCCACCCTCCTCCTCCCTCCGCGCCACCACCGGGCCCCCTCCTCCATGCCGCCGGGCCCCTACCTCCACCGCCGAGCCCCTCCTTCGCCGTCGGGCCCCTCTCCCGCCCGGCTCTATCCAACGTCGGCATCCACTCCTCCGTCGGCCTCTCTCTCTCTCCATGGATTTGAGTGTGTAACGTCTACATATGCACTCAAATCCTATACAGTGTATGTAGACACTTCTCTTTTGGTTTACGGATCCTAGTTCTCAGTCTCTGCCGATATGTCAGAAAACAAAGTCGATATGCCCTCCATAGGTGCGTTCAAAGGTCCCACGCCAATAGTCAAGATGGATGGGACGAATTATGAGCTCTGGGCTATGCAATTCACAAGCCTCATGAAGTCGAACGGGAAGAAGCACAATCCTACTGAGGAAGAACCGGCAACGAAGACTGGGATCTATGCCTCCTGGGAGGCTGATGATTCATATGCCAAGGTCTGGCTCTCAGGCACATTATCGATGGATATTGCAAATGATGTTCTCCATCAACCCACTGCTAAGGCAATGTGGGACATCCTGACAACCACTTATTCACAGGTGCGAAATGAGACGAAGATGTTACAGCTCCAACATGCCATATTCACCATGAAGCAGAATGGACAGCCACTGCATTCCTTGTATACATCCCTATGGGGGATGTTTGAGAGACTCTACAATATTATACCTCTTACGGCCACACCTGAATAGCAGAAGACTTTTCAGAATGCTACCATGAGGGTACTGCTCCCGGCTCTTGATCCTGAATATGATGCTGCCCGATCACAGATACTTGCCGATGCTACCATTCCTTTATGGAGGAAGTTGCCGATCACAGATACTTGCCGATGTTAGCCGCATTTCTGTCTCTTCCAGTACCTCTACTCCACCACCTTCAGCGATGACAGTGTCGTGAGGGAGAGGTGGTCAGTCTTCTTTCCGTGGACATGGACCTCGTGGTCGAGGTGGTCGTTTTCGCCAACCATGTACCTTTTGTCATCGCATAGGTCACTCTGAGGATACATGCTATTCTAAGCATGGGTATCCAGCATCGGCGCGAGTAGTCGAGCATGTTGCATCGCCGTCAGCATCCTAAGATCAACGGTTTGACGAGTTCGTGGCTAGATTACATGATATTATGCCTCCAACAACTATAGATTCTCCAGGAGGTTCTTTAGATGTTGCTGCTTCAGCATCTGCCGGTACTTCCGCCTCTGCCAGCACCTCAGGTAGTGCTTCTGCTTTTACATCATGTCACATAGTATCTCAGATTGGATTATAGACTCCGGCGTAACACATCATCTTTGCCGCGACAGAGATAGGCTTGAGTCATACAGAGACATTCCACCAGGACGGTCAGTGGTCATAGCCGATGGGACTCATTCCCCCATCGTTGGACATGGGGAGATTACATTGACACCTTCCATGCATTTATAGAATGTTTTACATGCCCCTGATTTCTCCATGAATCTATTGTCTATTAGTCAGATTACAAAGGATTTGCACTGTCGTGCTATATTTGACCCATCTTCTCTTATATTTCAGGACATACTAACGGACAGGGTGATTGGCTGTGGCTCTGAGCAGGATGACCTCTATCATCTGGTCCGGAATTCCTATGCTGGTGTCTCCTCCTACTCAGCCGGGTCAATCTCTCCGTATACTTGGCATCTACGCTTTGGTCACCTCCCGCGTCAGAAGATGTGTCATCTCTTGCCTCAGATTTCTCCAAGTTCTTCTTTTCAGTGTGAAGCTTGTCAGTTGGGAAAGCACCATCGAGCTAGCTTCCCTAGTCGTCAGTGTCAGAGCAGTAGCTCTCCGTTTGAGTTATTTCATGTTGATATCTGGGGTCCAAGTCGTGTTCGTGATCATCAGGGACACAGGTTTTACCTTGTTGTAGTTGATGATTTTTCTCATGTGTCGTGGGTATTTCTAAAGAACAAATCTGAAGCAGGAGATGTTATTAGAAAACTTATAACTGAAGTGCAGAATGTTTTTTCCTCTCATGTCAAATATGTTCGTACGGACAATGCATTGGAGTTTTGCACTCGCTCTCTCTCCCATTTCTTTTCGTCAAAAGGCATTATTCATCAAATCACATGTGCTTACACATCTCAACAGAATGGTGTTGCAGAGAGGAAAAATCGTCATCTTCTTGATATTACTTGAACCCTGCTTATACAGAGCTGTGCACCTATTTCTTTTTGGGGGGATGCCGTTTTTACAGCCTGTTACCTTGTAATAGTATGCCGTCCTCCGTACTTGGTGAGAAAATTCCTCTTTCTGTTATTTTTCCAGACAAAGAATTATTTTTTCTTACCCCTTGTGTCTTTGGTGCTGTTACTTTTGTTCACCACTTGTCTCTTGGACTTGACAAACTCTCACCTAGAGCTGTCAAGTGTGTCTTTGTGGGTTACTCTCAGACTCAGAAGGGCTACCGTTGTTATGATCCTGTAAACAGGAAATATTTCGTCAGTGCTGGTGTTACATTTTTTGAGTCAGTTTTGTACTTCTCGCCTGCAGGTGACAGGTTGGCCTCATCCAAGTCTAATGACGACGTCTATGTTCCTCCTCCTATTCCGAGTCTACCTCCATCCATTCCTGTCCCAGTTGTAACGCCAACACCATCACCACCACAACCAGCTATCCTGCCATTACCTAAATACTATACACGACGGTCCGGTCCTGCTCATGCTGCACGACAATCATCCCAGCACGCCTCAGGTCTGTTTAGATGCTATTACTAACGATGGGTCGGATAGAGTGCATGTGCAGGATTCTTCTTTGCGGCAAGGCCTTAAATGTCGGTTTCGGTCACCATTTCGGTATCGGCCAAAACAGATTTCGATGGAATTTCGGTGGAATTTCGACCGAAATTTCGGTCATTTCGGTCAATTTTTGTACTAGGACCCCCATATTTCGGCCATTTCGGTCAAATTTCGATTTCGATTGGATATCGATATTCGATAGAAATTCGACCGAATTTCGCTGAAATTTGAGGCCATGCTTTGCAGGAGGAATGTGAACCGATGAGTACAGTGAATGATGATCTTGATGTCCCTATTGCTATTTGGAAGCAGAAACGTACTTGCGCGTCATATCCCCTTGCTTCTCAGGTTTCCTTTCACCGTCTTACAGGGGATTTTTAGAGATTTGTTGTGGCTTTGTCTTCCGTGGAGATACCACGGAATTATCATGATGCTATGAAGGGTGACTGCTGACGGTTGGCTATGGAAGAAGAAATGGCTGCTTTACAGTCACGAGGTACATGGAGCTTGGTTCCCGCACCCTCAGGCACATCTATTGTTAGATGCAAATGGATATTTACAGTTAAGTACCACGCAGATGGTAGCCTTGACCGGTACAAGGCAAGGCTAGTGGAGAGAGGCTTCACTCAGACATATTGCGTGGATTATATGGATATATTCTCTCCAGTGGCTCGTCACTCCACTCTTCGCATTCTTCTGTCTGTTGCTGTGGTACATGATTGGCCCATATGTCAACTTGATGTTAAGAATGCATTCTTGTATGGTGATCTGCAGGAAGAAGTCTACATGCAGCAACCCCCGGGATTTACTATTGAGGGGGAGAATCATATGGTGTGTAGACTTCATAAGGCGATACGTGACTTTAAACAGAGCCCAAGGGCGTGGTTTCGGAAGCTTTCCCATCTAAGTGAACGACAGGGATTCAAAAGATCAAATGCGGATCACTCATTGTTCATTCAGAAGAACTCTATAGGTACGGTTGTCATCATGGTATATGTTGGTTTCAGGAGATGATGCTCAGAGGATAAAGAAGGCAAATATTTTTAGGACATCAGTTTGTTACGAAGGATCTTGGTACCCTACGATACTTTCTGGGGCTGGAGTTTGCCAGGAATGCGCAGGGTCTTGTGATGACCCAAAAGGAAATATATTATAGATTTGCTTATTGAAACGGGCATGGCTGGATGTAGACCCTCGATTACTCCTATGGATCCAAGTATGAAATTATATGACAACAACATTGAGGAGGTTGACAGGAGAACATATAGATAAATGGTGGGTAAGCTTCTTTACATCATTATAACTCGACCTGATATTGCCTTTGCAGTAAGTCGAGTGAGCCAGTTCATGGAACAACCAAAACAAATACATATGGATGCCATATATGTGATACTAAGGTATCTAAAGTCTTCTCCAAGCTCATGATTGTTGTTTAAGAAGGACACAGATTTATCTATTTCTGCATGTGCGGATGCAGACTATGCAGTATGCCCTAAGGATCGAAAGTCTACGTCAGGCTTTGCAGTTTTTGTGGGAAGCTCTCTGGTTTCTTGGAAAAGCAAGAAACAAACTATTGTGGCTAGATCTAGTGCTGAGTCTGAATATAGGGCCATGGCACAAGCAAGCACGGAAATGATGTGGGTTCGAGCTGTACTAGAAGACTTGCATATACATGTACCTCTACCCATGCAGCTACAGTGTGATAATCAAGCTGCTTTGTTCATTGCCAATAATCCAGCCTTTCATGAAAGGACAAAACATATTGAGGCAGACTACCACTACACTAGAGATATGATCCAGAAGGGCCTGATTTTTACTTCACATGTTAGTTCAGGGGAGCAGACTGCCGACATCTTCACCAAGCCATTGCTCAGAAGACCGTT
The DNA here is from genome assembly GCA_037367405.1 of Ottelia alismoides. Classification (NCBI taxonomy): domain Eukaryota; kingdom Viridiplantae; phylum Streptophyta; class Magnoliopsida; order Alismatales; family Hydrocharitaceae; genus Ottelia; species Ottelia alismoides. The sequence continues at coordinate 773,888 of JAZKJV010006953.1, read as the reverse complement.
CCAGAAATATTTTTCCAAGCTGAGCATGATTGATATCTATGCTCCATCTTGAGGGGAAGTGTAGAGATAATTATGTAGTCGATGTATCGTTTATTCGATTTTTATTTTCCTGATATCCTCTTATGTAATTTACCCATAGGTCCTCTCTATATAAGAGAGCGTAGGGTTCTTTGGAATAGACAGATAACTCTTTTCCACCAACATAAATCTTTTAAGTGCACAAGAATAAATAATTTGCTTATTTTACAATATTTCCTTCATCTTTTATGACTAAGCATTTTTCTTCTATTCCTTCAATTGTTGCTACATTTGTGTTTCATCCACAATATGATGTTGATAAGATTCTTCATTCATCTCCTGCTGTAAACGATGATCCAATTCCTTTCCCATGAGATGTTGCTGGTGTAAACTACTACCGTCCTTATTTAGGATTATATGAGTTTTAGGATAAAGTGTTGCAACTTCTTTGTTCAAACTTGATGTTGTTGTCCTATTTGCGAAGATTGCAGCAGCTGCTGTGATGAGATAGCTACAATTTTTTGGTGAAGTAAAAGATCCATCTATTGATGGAATGGAATCCCTACTTTTCCTTTTCTGCGATTGCTTCTTTTTAACATCAGTCCCTTCCTCCTCACATTGCTTAGTAGCTATTTCTGATGTATAAACTAACTTTTATAATATTAGAAACACATTTCTCAAAACTTGAGATTCCATTCTCCACATCAACATGCACCGTAGGCTTCTCAGAATGTTGATTTTCCATCAGATTTTGTGCCTTTTCTTGTTATTGCTGCAACTGATTGTTAATTATTGATGGTGTTTTTTGCTGTTTTATTTCATTCTCTGATTTCTTTTTTGTTCTTCATTGGTCTTTTGAGGCCCTTGTTCATTAATTGTGTCTGATAGCTTTCTTCCAGACCCATTGTGAATCTTTAGGCTTTTTAAACCTTTTGACTAGATGGTTAGGATTTGTATTCTGTTAGGCTTTCATATAATAACAATTGTGATGGGGGGTCCCGGTTACATCATAATGGCGGTAGTACGGTGGTAAATTTTCATAGATAAATCTTGTTTCACTGAGTAATCTCCACATGTAACGTTGATTCATCAATTTCCACATTGATTTTAATATATCCCAACCTGGTAATACTGGAAGGAAGCTCGAGATAGAAAGAGCTGCATGGAAGGACTAACTGGTCTTGTGCAATGAATAACTGGGGACTGTATCTGATATCAAGTTGGATCTTCTTACTAAATTAATAGCTTGGTCTAAGCGAACAACCACACAAACACAATGAATTCTTGGTGCTAGTATGTCCTTCATAGTTTTATAGATATCTTATTTATGTACACATGTATATGAATCATGACTGCATACGTTTTGAATTGCAGAACATCCGTGGATTAGAAAGGATGGAGAAACAACCGCTTTGCTAGTCGGATTCACGTTCATATCTAGGTTGAGGGAAATAAGGGAGCTAAACAAGATGAACAAATTCACATTGATGGTATGCAATGACTGGTTATATACTAATAGAATTGGTGTTGATTATTTTGATCGGATATATATTTAATTGTTTTCTTGAATCCTTTACTCGCTAAAGATTTGAATTTAATTTTCTTCAATAAACTGATGGCAATATGTAAATCCCATACCCCAATTATTTAAGCAAACCAATTAATGAAAGGACGTGTAATGAAAATTATCTATGTAGACGAATCAATGCTATAGAGTAAACATAAGGAATTATCTTTAGTAACTTGAATTAATAAATAATAGCTTATGTAGACACATACAATTAGATTTAGTTAATATGAAAAGAAATTAGCTTCCACATCAAACTGGAAAGAAATGACAAGCCTCCATTACATTCTCCATATTAGATTTGATTTGACACACCTTTAGGTTTTGCATTTAATCTAATATCTTGAATGCTGAATATGTACAAGCTATTAATCTTAGTGTTAAACATAAGACATAAAATTATTTATCTTGAAAATGAAATTGATGGAATTGGCATTATCTAACTAAATTAATAACATCATCTAATCTAGTATGCAAATCATCCAATATGTACAGTCTTCTACCGCTAACTATGAAAAATTTAGCTTTAGTCATCATCTAATACATACAATATTAGAGGGTTATATTTTCAAGTGATTCTTACAAGCAAAAGAGATAATAAAAATCTATCACAATCGATCATATTAAACAAATTAAAATCACATGCTCATATTATTGTCAGCACACAAGCACACAATCAAGAGAGGGTAGGAGACGATGAGGGATGAGTAGCGATGAAAAAAAATCCAAGCTAGTTATAAAGGAGGAGGGGACGAGAAATCGAGTGTGAGAAGTCAATAGAGCATCAATGAGAGCATCATAGCATATAAACATGCTGCATTAGGTGGGGCAATCAAGAGAGCAACGACTTAGAGCATCTACAACAAGAAAGTAACAAGCGATGAAGCATGTTGTCGTTTTAGGTTTGGGCTAGAGAGCAACGGGGATGGGTTCCTATCATAATTAGGGAATTAGGATTTGAAATTAATATGCTCTCTTTAAAATCTGAATTCTATCAAATCCAATAACTTTGAGTGGGCGCGTAAACATGTTGCACAAGCGTAAATGGTGCATATGGGTCCGTTTGAAGAATTAGTTCTTGTTTATGGCCACATATGCATCCCAAGCTACCACTTTCTTGAAAATGATTATGTGCAATGCATGCATGCACGTACACATGTATATATGTGCATGGTATGTGTACTATATGTATTCTGTGCTTATTTATGACTCTAAGTATGTTTGTATCAGTTTTGTGTGTGCATGTGTATATTATGTGCATGTGTGGATGCGGGGATGTGCGTGCATTCATAAGTGCGCAAGAATGTTTGCATGTATATGCTCATATGTGCATCTACTGTGTATGTGTGTGTATGTCTTTATACATATGCGTGTACTATGTAAGTGTATATTTTGTATATGTGTACTTTTGTGTGTATTGTATGTGTTATGTATGTTTCCATCTATAAGTATGTTTTTCAATACGGTATATGTTAGTAAATCTATGTATATGTGTTTGTGTATGTGTTTATGTTTGTATGTGGGTGTATGGATGTACGCAGGGTATTTGTGTGTGGTGTACGTATGGGAGTGCGTGTATAGGTGTGCGTGCATGTGTTCATACACATACATGTACAATATGCATGTATGTGTATATACATGTATTTATGCAAGCTTGTATGATTGTACGTGTATAATATGTGTATGTACAAAATTTATATATGTTAGTGTGTGTATATATACTATATGTATTTATGCTTGTGTGTGTGTGAGTATTACACTTTTGTGTGAGTGAATGTGTGTGTTTGTATGCAAGTGGTATTCGCATAACCATGTGTATTTCTGGGTGATTATGTCTTTGTAATGTGTTTATATGTGTGAATATTGTGTGTACTATGCGTGTATGTTGTTTGTGTCTATTTCTTTATGCATGTATTGCGTGTGTTTGCGTGTACAATGCACTTGTGTGCACGTGAATACACGAGCGTATATGCGTTCATGTGTGTGCTTATGTATGTGTGTGGGTACTATATGCATATTGTGTGTGTCCGCATGTATGCATGTTTTTGTGTGTATTATGCATGTACATGTGTTTTGTGAGTGTGTTTGCGTGTATGTGAGTGCTAGTGGGTGGGTGTTGTGTGGTTTCGTGAGTGTGTACATATGCATGTTTATGATTGCATGCACTTTGTTTTTGCATATGTTTGTTTGTATATACATTTGTACCAACATAAGTATGCGTACGTGTGTGCATGCAGGTGCATGCATGTTTATGTGTGTATTTGTGTATGTGAGGGTGGTGGTTGGACTAGTGTGTGTATGATGTGTGTGTGCGTGCTGTGGTTGTGTTTGTATTCGTGCCTTGGGAGTGGATACATGGGTCCAAGGGTGTGTTTGTATGTGAGTCTGTCCTCACGTGCATGTGTCTTGTTGAAGTATGTAATAGAGTGGTAATTGGATCTCTCCAGCATCCAATTACCACCCACTTATGTTTAGTCCCACATGGATGAGCGGTGGGCTCTGGTCTTTCTGTAGGGCTATATAAGGAGCCCCACGCACCTGTACTCAACGAGAAACTTCAATAGAAAATCCGACCCTTTGAGGCCTTCTCTCTTGGTTTCATCCGCTCCCTCACAGAGTAGGGTTCCACGTAAAACAAGATGTTTATGTTTGGTTTTTATCTCTAATTATCGATTAGCTTCCACATTTATTTATTTCAACATGGTATCAGAGCGGTTGATTCCATGGTTTTTTCACGAAGATTTTTATGTTCATATCAGAGCATTTGAGAAGAAAGAGATCGTTTCATATATTTTGTTCTAGGGTTCCATCAGGAACCCTATGATTGTTTCATATATTTTGTTCTAGGGTTCCATCAAGAACCCTAACTCTGCCAAACGACTCGATTCTCATGAGGGACGTAACCAGGATATTCGGGGCCTCCAGCTACATCTTGTAAAGCCTCCAAAGCTATTACATACTAATTAGGAGAGGTGAAATCGACAAAGCACATTTCTGGATTCCTCTGTAACAAGTCTCACCTCACGGAACCCTAAAACTTCAATGCTCATCCCAACATGGCGGAGGCGAACTGCAACTGTAGGGATTTGCAGCCGACATGACAATCAACGCCAACTACACACTCGAGAGAGGAGAAGGTAACGTGAAACCACGATGATTTGCAATGACGATCTCAGAAAAAAATGGCAGAGTCGATCTGCAGCTCCTCTGATATGTCTCCCCCCTTTCTATTGAACTGCAAGTGATGGCGTTGCCATCCTCTCCCTCGACTCCAGGCGGTGCCCTCCCAAATTGGCTGCGCAAAAAAATGGGTAGCGCCTTGATCACATACTTATATCTCATCAGCATGCGATCAACATAGGGTCAAAGGTGATTGGGGATGATTGATGATGTCAAAACTCCGAGATAGCAACGAAGGAGGAGGCGGCGATCAATCGGGTGTGTGAGCAGTCAAGATAGCAACAACAAGAGCATCAACAACGAGAGTAACAATAGAGAAAGCAACGAGTGACAAAGCATGTTTTCGTTTTAGGTTTAGGCTATATTACAATGGAGAAGGGTTCTCTAGAGAATTAAGGAATTATTCAGATTAGTCGACTCTCTTTAAGATCCAAATCCTATTGAATCTAATAACTTTGACTAGGTGCATAAACATGTTCAAGCATAGCACATATGTGGCATATGCTTCCTGGATAGGTGCAAAGCGGTGTATGGGCCTGCATGATAATTTGGTTCAAGTTTATGGCCTCATATGTGACACAAATGACCACTTTTTTGAAAACTTTTGTGTGCTAAGTGTGCTTGCACGTGTACACATGTATATATGTGCATTGCATGTAACTATTTATGCTACATGCATACGCAGTTTTGTAAGTATGTTTGTTTCTATACTATATCTGTGTATTATGTTTACGCATACATGTGTGTGTAGATGGAATATGTGTGCATTCATAAATATGCAAGCATGTGTGCATGCGTGTGTATGCTTGCTTGTGCATCTATTGTGTTGTATGCAGGTCTTTGTATGTGTGTGTGCATACGATGTATGTATATACTTTGTGTATGTGTGTGTGTACAGAATACGTCATGTATGTCTCCATCTAAATGTATGTTATCTTATAAAATGCATGTAGTAGGTCTATGTATATGTGTTGGTGTATGTGTAGGTTTGTGGATATGTGTCTGTGTATGCTTCTGTATGAGTATGTGATTGTAGCATGTGTATGTGTTTGTGTCTATACATGTGCACTGTAGGCTTGTATGTTTTATATATGCATTTATGCGAGCTTTGTATGTTTGTATGTGTGTAACCTTTGTATACAATATGTATATGTGCTTGTTTGTGTATAATGTGTGTGTATACTGTATGTTTGTATGCATGTGTGTTAGTGTTTGAGTACCACACTAATGTGCATGACTGTGTATGTTTGTGTATAAGTGGTGGTTGTGTACCTGCATGGATTTGCAATAATTTGTGTATTTGTAATTTGTGCATGTGTATGTGTAAAATATGTGTACTGTATATGTGTGTATACGTGTGTTTTTGTATGTAATGTTTGTGCTTGTATGCACAACGCACCTGTGTGAATGTGTGTGATTGTGTATGTGTGTGGCGACTGTGTACATATGATGCATGTATGCATGTATGTATCTCTCTATGTACACGTATGTTTTTGTGTGTGTATTGTGCAGGTGCATTTGTCTGTGAGTGTGTTTATGCATGTAAGTATGGGTGAGTGGGTGTCGCATGGATCCATGCGCGTGTAGGTACGCTTATGTATGATTGCATGTGCACACTGTGCGCGCGTGTTTGTTTATGTGTATGTCTATATGTATATATCTTTGTGCCAATGTATATGTATATATGTTTGTGCCAGTGTAAGGGTGCTTGCATGTGCATATGCGTTTTCTCTGTCTTATGTATGCTGGGGAAGGGGAGGTTGGAAAAGTATGTATGATGTGTGCATGTCTGTACTGTGCTTATGTTTCCATTCATGCCTGTCGGTGTGGGTACATGGGCCCGATGGTGCGTTCATATACGAGTTTTCCATGCAGGCGTGCTGATATGTTTGTATGCATGTGTATGTGTATGTATGATGTGTGTTTATACATGCATATTCACATCTGTGTTTCTATGTGCGTGCTTTATTTTTTTGCCTTTCGTACGTCTGCGTATACGTGTCTATGTCTACATCTGATTGTTTACGTATGGGTAGGTAGGTGAGTGTGTACTATGTGATTATCCTTGCTTTTATGTGTGCACACACACAATCTGTGTGTATATGTATGTATATTAGTGTTTATGCATGTGTGCGTATTTGTTTCTTGCATGATTCTATATGCCAATGTGCATGCATGTATGTTTACGATTGTGTATAAAATTTTAATGTATGTATGTATGTGCGTGTGTTTTTACGTACTTTGTGTACTGTGTGTATATCTATGTGTGTGTGGTTATGTACGTGTATGCATACATGTGTATATGTCTGGTTGTATGTATGATTGTGTATTTATTGTGTGTGTATGTGCGCTTGTATGTCTGTTTATATATGTGTGCGCATATGTAATATCTCTACATTCTTGTATCTGTATGTGCATTTGTACTATACGCGTGTACTATATATGGGGGTGTGCGTTTATGTGTTTGTGTATGCATGTGTCTGTGCCTGTCTACTATATGAGCATGGGTGTTTGCTTATGTGTATGTACTGTGTGTATGTATGTGCACGCACGCGTGAATTTGTATGTGGATTTGTATATATGTATGTATGTCCTTATATGCGTGTAAGCATGTTTATGCATGTATGTGTATTTTTTGTATGTGCATATGTTGTGTATGTTGTGCGTACGTAAGTGCGTATGCTTGTGTGTTTGTATATATGTTTGTTTCTATGTGGGTATATCTTTATCTATGTATGTACTGTGTATGTGTATTGTGTATGAGTCGCATTGTGTGTATTTTTTTTGTGCATGCATTTATATCTATGTTTGTGTATGCATTTCTCTAGCACTGTGTACTGTGTGTATATGCATGTTTATTTAAGTTTTGTATATGTGTATGTTTGTGTATATATATTTTGTATTATGTGAGGATTTGTGCGTTCTGTATATATGCACAGGTGTGCAGTGTTTGTATGTATACATTTATGTGTGCATCTATATCTTTGAGTGTCTTAGGTGGTGTTGTGTTTATTTGGATATATGTATGTAATATGAGGATGTATATGTAGTTTGTGTGTATTTTGGGCTTATGTGGGAAGGTTAGTATGTGGTGTTGGGGGTGTGTGGGGGTTGTTAGTGTGTATGATACATGGGTGTGTTATGGGAGGGGGTGTTGATTCATCATTTTAATATGTGAAAATACCAGGAATATGACTTATATCTCACGCAATTAACCTTAAAGAAGTATTAATACACAAATATGCTTGAAATACATTAAACGCTACTTTATCACAAAATAAAACAACAATATATTGATTAGATGATAACAAAATCACTTAATTAAGTATTGAATAATTTGGTCAGAGCCATAGAAAACTCTTGGTTGGACTTTTTATAGAGACCTATGTATTATGTATATTTCTATATGTAAAATATTAGTATATAATTATACTTTTTATAAACCTATATATAAAAAAACACCAAATGAAATAACATATAGTAACAATTATTGTATACTAATGCTAGGTTGTACTTGTGATAAATATACTACCAAATATTAGTACAATTTTTCAAACATTAAATATAAATATGATTAAATATATAATATACAGAAACATGTAAAATAAGTAATATATACATGATATAATTAAAACATCTTAAAAACACATCATGTAAATATTTATATATGCTATAATTTAATAACACATGTATATGAAAACACTCAAAATTAGATTTCCCACTATTTTTATGTTGAAAATATTTCAAACACATTAAAAATATAAGTCCTATATATTATACATACTATAGATCTAAGTATGTATACAACAACAACAACAAAGCCTTTTCCCACATTAAGTAGGGTTGGCTACATGGATTCTTTGCCTCGATTCAAAATCTTGTGTCATTCTCAAGCTTAGATTCAAAAAACTAAGATCCCTTCGGATTGTCTCATTCCAACACTTCTTGGGCCTTCCTCGCCCTCTCTTAGCTGACTCAACATCCCAAAACTTGCATCTCCTAACTGGTGCATCAACCAACTTCCTTTGCAACGACCAAACCATCTTTAGTGGTTTTCTCTCATCTTATCCTCCATTGAAGCTACACCAACTTTCCTTGTAATCATATCATTCCAAATATTATCTTTACGTATATGACCGCACATCCACCTTACCTTTTTAATTTCTGCTACTATTGTTCTCTACACATGTCTATAGTTCACATACCACCATTTAGATTTATAGAGCATAGCGGGTCTCACAGTTACTTCGTAGAACTTCCTTTTGATTTTCAAAGGAATTTCCTTATCACATAGAACAGTAGAAGATCCTCTCAACTTTAGCCAAACTACATTTATTCTATGAGTAACATCTCCATAGATTTCCCCATAATATTGCAAAATAGATCCTAGGTATCTTAAAAAAATTTCTTCTGAATGTTATCACCAATCTTTACCTCGATTCCTTCTCCACTGCTTCCATCAAATGTGCACTCCACATATTCAATCTTAGCCCTACTTATACTTAGACAAAATCCTTGTATCTACTGCATCTCCAAACCTCAAGCTTCACATTTACTCCATCTCTAGTCTCATCAGTCAACACAATATTTTCAACGAATAACATACACCAAGGTATCTCATCCTAAATGTGACTAGTCAACTCGTCCATAAACAAAGTAAGATAGTAAGAAATTGAATTAATAAACAGTAGCTTAGCATGCAAGTATAATTAAATTTAGTTCAATATGAAAAGAAATTAGTTGACATATCAACATGATGGAATTTACATGCCTCCATTACATTCTCCAATAAGATTTTGTTGAATTATTTAATCTTTTCCTATTTATAATAATTTCTTTTCTTTTCGTCTGTACTATGTTACTTTCACAATAGAGTTTCTCCTCTATATAAAAGAACCCTTAAGGCCTCATGAATAAGCAATTCATTTTTCCTCTCCACATGGTACTCAAGCGACTGTCATAGACCGGAGCCCTGTTGCCCTAGGTCTCTCCCTACTCACCGGACTTCTTTTCCAATCTCACCACCGTCGCGCTGTCATCACTGCCGCATAACACAACACCACCACCTTGCGTTGTCGCCTACTCAACATGCATGCCCGAGCGACGTTGCCGCCTCTCCTACAGGGTATAACAACAACCTAGGGGCACTGCCACCTCACTTGCGGGCCTCCTGCACTGCTGCCAACTCCCTCAAATGCCTGTGGTATGACCTTCTGGCCCCTCCTTACTGCATGTAGGCTTACGCCAAGGAAGGCAACGACCTTTGCCAATGCCTCGAACATATGCCACCATCCTTAAGGAGCCCCTTACGATACTCACCAATCACTTGACACTCCAAACAGTCTGATTTTGGGATGTTTTTAGTGAAATCAGACCACTACATTGACTCAGTACCCTAGAGTGCCCTCTTGGTTGTTGGGAGCGGTTGTGGCATGAGTCTGCACATGAAACCGATTGCCTATATGATAATGTAGATGCATTCTGATATATCTACTATCCCAGTCGAGTTTTGCATCGGTTTCTAATCATTATGTCAAAAATCAAGTGCGACATCTCCTCTTCCTTTGGTTCTTTCATGGGCCTAACACCCATTGTGAAAATAGATGGCACCAATTATGAGTTATGGTCCATGTAGTTTATGACATTGATGTAGCGCGCTAACAAGGAGCACATTCTGACACAACGAGAGCCGATCGACAAAACTGGGATGAATGCTTCATGGAAGCAGGATGACGTGTACACACGTTTGGATCTTGGGGACTCTCACCAAGAGATAGCCAGTAATATTTTACATCATCCCACTACTAAGACAATGTTGGATATCCTTGCTTTCTCGTGTGGTCAGGCAAAGAATGAGATGAAGATTCTCTAGTTATAATTTGATATTTTTATGGGAAGATATATTGGTCGTCCTCTGCGCAACTTCTACTCTTCGCTTTGAGGGATGCCCGAGAAGTTGCTAATGGAGGTAAGTTAACACTATATACACAACGTGATTCATAAAGTATTTATCTCTACTTCCCGCACCAGCTTAGGGGAACAAACAACATATTTTTTCACCATGGCTCTAGCCAGAGGGCCATTTCAGAGGTGTTCCAAGCTGAATGATTGACATCTACGCTCCATCTTGAGGGGGAGTGTTGAGAGTTATTGTATATTTTCTTGTTTATTTTCTTTTCTTTTCATCTCAACTATGTAATTTGCCCAACAAGGTTTCTCCTCTTATATATAAGAGAACCCTAGGGCCTCATTATATAACCATTTTAAACTATTAAATTTGAAAAATTTAGCTTTAACCATCATTTAATGTGTGCAGTTTTACATAGTTATAATTCTGGAGAAGAAATGATTCTTACAAGCAAAACATATGATGAAAAATGAATGAAAATCACATACTCATATTCTCATCTGCATGTGATCAACATAGTGTCAGAGGTGATTGGGGATTATTGGTGATGACAAAACACTGAGCTAACAATGAAGGAGGCGACGATGATCAATCGAGTGTGTGCGCAATCAAGATAGCAACAACAAGAGCATCAACAGCAAGAGTAGCAACAGAGAAAGCAACGAACGACAAAGCATGTTGTCGTTTTAGGTTTAGTCTAAATAATAATGGAGAAGGGTTCTTTGGAGAATTAAGGAGTTATTTAGATTAATCAGCTCTCTTTAAGATCCAAATCCTATCGAATCTGATAACTTTGACTGGGTGCATAAACATGTTCAAGCCGAGCACATATGTGGTATATGCTACCTTGTTAGTTGCAAAGACATGCATGAAGAATTGGTTCAAGTTTATGGACTCATATGTGACCCAAATGGCCACTTTCCTAAAATCTATTGTGTGCTATGTGTGCTTGCATGTGTACACATGCATATATGTGCATCGCATGTAATTATTATGTTGTGTGCATATGTAGTTATGTAGTATGCTTGTTTCTATATTGAATCTGTGTATTCTGTGTGCGTGTAAATGTGGATGCGGGTGGAATATGTGTGCATTCATAAGTGTGCAAGCATGCATGGATATGTGTATGCCAGCTTGTGCATCTAATATCTTGTATGCATGTCTTTGTATGTGTGTACTATGTATGTGCATACTTTGTGCATGTGTGCTTGTGTGTATTTTATGCATCGCTACCTCACTTGCGGGCCTCCTGGAGTGCCACAACTCCCTCAAGTGTCTACGGTCTGACATGCGGGTCCCTTATTGCTGCATGCAGGCTTTCACCAACAGAGGCGGCGACCATCGCTAATGCCTCCAACGCACGCCACCATCCTTGGGGATCCCCCTTACGATACTCAACAATCGTCAAACTCTTCAAACGGTCTGATTTTGGACCGTTTTCGGGAAATCAAACCTCGATATTGACTCGGTTCCCTAGAGCGTGCTCCCTTGGTTGATGGGAACGATTGCGGCATGAGTCTGAACATATAACTGATTCTTGTATGATCGTGTAAATGCATTCTGATCAATCTAGTATCCCAGTCGAGTTATGTATCAACCTTCTTATCATCATGTCAAAAATCAAGGGTGACATCTTCTCCTCGTCCGGTGCTTTCAAGGGCATGGCGTCCATTGTAAAGACAGATGGCACCAATTATGAGTTATGGTCCATGCAATTTATGACCTTGATGTAGTGCACTAACAAGGAGAACGTTCTAACACAATGGGAGCCGACCGACAAGACTGGGGTGAATGCTTTATGAAAGCAGGATGACGCATATACACGTGTTCGGCTCTTCGGGACTCTCACCACGGAGATAGCCAACGATATTTTACATCAGCCCTCGGCTAAGACAATGTCGATATTCTTGCTTTCTCATATAGTCAGGAAGAGAATGCGACCGATATTCTCTAGTTATAGTTTGATATCCTTGCGTGGAGATAGATTGGTCGTTCTTTGCACAGCTTCTATTCTTCACTTCGAGTGATGTCCGAGAAGCACCACATTGATGTAAATTATCGCTATAAACGTGGCATGATTTAGGTCTTTATTTCTACTTCACATGCTAGCTCAGGGGTACAAACAACATATGTTTTCACCAAGGCTCTAGCCAGAGGGCCATTTTAGAGGTCTTGTCCCAAGCTGAGCGTGATTGGTATCTATGCTCCATCTTGAGCTGGAGTGTTGAGAGTTATTTTATATTTTCCTAGTCATGTATTTTCCTTTCTTTCCTTTTCATCTCTACTATGTAATTTGGCCAACAAGGTTTCTTCTTTTATATATGAGAACCCTATAGCCTCAGTATATAACTGTTTTAGATTGTTAAATCTGAAAAATTTGGCTTTAGCCATCATTTAGTGTGTATGGTTTACAGAGTTATAATTTTGGAGAAGAAGAAGTAATTCTTACTAGTAGAACATACGATAACAAATGAATTAAAATCACATACTCAAATTCTCATTAGCATGTGATCAACATAGGGTCATCGGTAGTAGGGTCATGTGTAGTTAGGGATGATTGACGATGACAAAAATCCAAGCTAGTAATGATGGAGGAGGCAACGATCAACCGAGTGTGTGAGCAGTCAAGATAGCGGCAACATGAGCATCAACATGGAGAGTAGCAATAGAGAAAGCAACGACCGACAAAGCATGTTGTCATTTTAGGCTTAGGATAGATAACAATGGAGAAGGATTCTTAGGAGAATTAAGGAATTATTCAAATTAATCGACTCTATTTAAGATCTGAATCCTATATAATATGATAACTTTGACTAGATGCATAAACATGTTCAAGCGAATCACATATGTGGTATATGTTACCTGGTTTGTTGCAAAGGCGTATATGGGTCTGCAGGAAGAATCGGTCCAAATTTATGGCCTCATATGTGACCTAAATGACCACTTTCTTGAAAATGATTGCGTACTATGTGTGCTTGCATGTTTAAACATGTAAATGTGTGCATCACATGTAACTATTTATGTTGTGTGCATATGTAGTTCTGTAAGTATGTATGTTTCTATACTGTATCTGTGTATTATGTGTGCACGTGTATGTGTGTGTGTGGGTGGAATATGTGTGCATTCATAAGTATGTAAGCATGCATGCATGTGTGTGTATGCTTGCTTGTGCATCTACCGTGCTGTATGCATGTCATTGTATGCGTGTGTACTATGTATGTGCATACTTTGTGTATGTGTGCTTGTGTGTACTGTATGCATCATGTATGTGTCCATCTAAATGTATGTTTTCTTATGCAATGCATGTAGTATGTCTATGTATATGTATTTATGCATGTGTTCTTTGTGTGTGCAGGTGTGTGGATATGTGTGCGTATGGTGTATGTGTGTAGGAGTATATGTATGGGTATGTGTGTCTCTCTCCATGTGTGTATGTAATTGTAGTCCGTGTATGTTTTTATGTCTATACGTGTGCATTGTAGGCTTGTAATTGTATACTGATATGCATTTATGCGAGGTTTGTACATTTGTATGTGTGTAACCTGTGTATGCAATTGTATACGTGTTCGATTGTGTGTAATGTGTGTATAGTGTATGTTTGTATGCATGTGTGTTTGTGTTTGTGAGTGCTACACTCATGTATGCATGACAATGTATATTTGTATATAAGTGGTGTTTGTGTAACTATATGTATTTGCATTTATCTTTGTATTTGTAATGTGAGCACGTGTCTGTTCATGTATGCATACTGTATGTGTATGTGTGTCTATGCTTTCGTATGTAATGTGTGTGCTTGTATGTACAACACGCTTGTGTGCATGTGTTCTTATGTATGTGTTTGGGTATTGTGTACATATGATGTCTGCCTGCATGTATGTCTCTATGTATATGTATGTTTTTGTGTGTGTATCGTGGGCGTGCATGCTTCTTTGAGTGTGTCTATGTGTGTAAGAATGACTGGGTGGGTGTTGCATGGATCCATGTTTGTGTAGGCACGCCTGTGTATGATTGCATGTGTACACCATGCGTACGTGTTTGTTTGTGTGTATGTCTATATGTATATATGTTTGTGTTAGTGCAAGTGTGCATGCGCGCGCATGTGCATTTTCTTTGTCTATGTATGCCAGGAAGGGGGGTTGGATACATGTGTGTATGATATGTGCATGTTTGTGCTGTGGTTGTGTTTTCATTCATGCCTGTGGGTGTGGGTACAGGGGCTCGAGTGTGTGCTCGTATATGGGTTTTCCTTGCGTATGTGCATATGCTTCTATGCTTGTGTATTGTATGTATAATGTGTGTTTATACATGCATATTCATATTTGTGTTTCTATGTGTTTGCTTTATTTTTTATGTATTTCATACGTCCGCATGTGCATGTCTGTGTCTCCATCTAATAGTTTATGTGTGGGTAGGTAGGTGAGGGTGTGTGTGTTTCTGTGTACTATGTGTGAGTATCCATGCTTTTATGCGTGTGCACACACACTCTGTGTGTATCTGTATGTATATCTGTATATGTATGTCTATGTGTGTGTATGTGTATTTATTTCTTGTGTGATTTTTCTTTATGCATGTGTATATGTATGTTTGTTTACATTTGTATATAAAGTTTTTACGTATATATGTATGCGTACGTGTTTTATGTACCTTGTGTGGCATGTGTATATGTGTGTGTGGTTATGTACGTGTATGCATACATATGTATATGCCTGGTTGTATGTATGACTTTGTATGTATTATGTGTACGTGTGCATGTATGCATGTTTATGTATGTGTGCGCAATTGTAATATCTTTATGTTTTTGCATTAGTATGTGCTCTTGTACTATGTAGAGGGGTGTGGTTTTATTGATGTTTGTGCCTGCATGTGTCTGTGCCTGTCTACTGTATGGGTATGGATGTTTGCTTATATGTAATACTGTGTGTATTTATGTGCATACATGCGCGCATTTGTTTGTGTATTTGTATATGTATATATATGTATTTCTTTATATGTGTGTGTACATGTCTTTGAATGTATGTATATTTTTGGTGCGTATATATGTTGGGTATGTTGTGTGCAAGTGAGTTCGCAAGCATGTGTGTTTGTATATATATTTGTTTCTATGTGGGTGTCTTTATATGTATATGTATTGTGTATGTGTATTGTGTATGAGTAATATTGTGTGTATTTTTATTTGTGTCTGCATCTATATCTACGTTTGTGTATGCATTTCTCTATCACCGTGCATTGTGTGTATGCATGCTTATGCAAGTGCATGTATGTGTGTTTGTGCATATTTTTTGTATTGCATGACAATTTCTGCTTTCTGGATATGCATATGTATGTACGAGTGTGTAGTGTTTGTATGTATACATATATGTGTGCATCTATATCTTTGTGTTTTAATTGGTATTGAGTATCTTGGATGGTGTTTGTTTTTATTTGGACATATGTATGTGATGTGGGGATGTATATATGGTTTGTGCGCATTTGGGACTATGTGGGAAGGTGAATATATGGTGTTGGAGGTGTGTGGTGGTGGTTAGTGTGCATCATACGTGAGCGTGTGACGGGAGGGGGTGTCCAATTCTTTATGTTAACATGTGAAAATGTAAAGAATCCAACTTATATCTCATGTAATTAACTTTAAAGAAGTATTAATACACAAATATGGTCGAAATACAATACATGCCAATTTATCACACAAAAAAACTTTTATTAGGTGACAACGAAACCACTTAATTAAATATTGAATAATCTGGTTAGAATCCTAAAAAAGTCTAGGTTGGACTTATTTTAGAATGCCTATGTATATTTTCTATATGTAAAATATTAATATAAAATTATAATTTATAAAATTATACATAAAAGAAGACACCAAATAAAACAATATATACAAAAATTTATTGTAATTATTGTATACTAATGCTAGATTGTACTTGGGATTTTAGTATCATCTTTCAAAAATATTAAATGTAAAAAAATTAAATATATTATATATTAAAACATGGAAAATAAATAAATAATTATGATATAATTAAAACATCTTAAAAACACCTCATGTAAATATCTATATATGATATAGCTAATTAATAACACATGTATAGGAAAATACTCAAATTATGTTTCCAAATATTTTTAGATGTTTAAAAATATCTAATAAATATTAAAAATATGAATCCTATTGTGTATATTATATATTCTGTAGATCTAAGTATTTATACAACAACCTTAGCAAAGCATTTTCCCACATTAAATAGGGTTGGCTACATGGATTCGTTGCCTCCATTTAGATCTTTCTTGGGCCATTCTCAAGCTTAGATCAAAAAAATAAGTTCCCTTCAGATAGTCTCATTCCAACTCTTCTTGGGCCTTCCTCACCCTCTCTTAGCTGACTCAACGTCCCGAACTCGCACTCCTAACTGATGTATTGGCCGACTTCCTTAAGCATTTTTCTCTCATCTTATCCTCTACCGAAGCTACATCAACTTTTTCTTTTGATGGCATCATTCCAAATCCAATCTTTACGTATATGTCCACACATCTATCTTAGCATTTTCATTCTGTTGTTGTCATTCTCTACACATGTTTATGGTTCATAAACCAACATTCAGGTTTATAGAGTATAGCAGGTCTCACAGCTGCTTTAAAAAACTTTCCTTTGACTTAGGAATTTTCTTATCACATAGAACAATAGAGGCTCCTAACCACTTTAGCCAAACCACATTTATTCTATGAGTAACATCTCCATAGATTTAAACATCATGTTGCAAAATAGATCCTAAGTATTTTAAAAACTTTTTCTTCTGAACGTTATCATCACCATCTTCACTTCATTTCCTTCACTACTGCTTCCATTAAATGTGCACTATATATATTCAGCCTTAGCCTACTTATACGAAATCCTTTAGTCTCTAATGCATGTTTCCAAACCTCAAGCTTCACATTTACTTCATCTCTAACCTCATCAATCAACACAATATCATCAATAATGCGACTAGTCAGATTGTCCATAATCAAAGTAAAATAGTAACAAATTGACTTAATAAATAGTAGCTTAGTAGGCAAGTATAATTAAATTTAGTTTAATATAAAAAGAAATTAGGTTCCACATCAACTGGGAAGAAATTACACCAAGGTATCTCCAATAAGATTTTGTTGAAATATTCTATCTTTTCCTATTTATCTAATTTCTTTTCTTTTCATCTTTACATTGTAACTTTCCCTATAGGGTTTCTCCTCTTTATATAAAAGAACCCTAAGTCCTCATGAATAAGCAATTCATTTTTTCTCTACACATGGTACCAGAGGGACTGTCATAGACCGAAGCCCTATTACCCTGGGTCTCTCCCTACCCATCGGCCTTCTTCTCCCATCTTGCCACTATCGTGCTGCCATCATCACCACATAACACAACACCCCATTGCATCGTCCCCTACTCAATGTGCAGACCCTAGCGTCACCACTACCTCTTTCGCGGGGAACAATAACCACCTAGGGGCACCAACACCTCGTTTATAGGCCTCTTACAACACCTCTAACTCCCTCAAATGCATGTGGTCTGACCTGCGAGCCCCTCCTTGTCGCATGCAGGCTTCCGCCAATACTGGTGGCGGCCATCGGCGATGCATCCAACATACACCACCATCCTTAGGGTCCCCTTATGATACTCTCAATCGTTGGACTCTCAAACTGGTCTGATTTTGGGTCATTTTTTGTGAAATCAGACTCTACGTTGACTCGGTTCCTAAAGCACCCTCTTTGTTGATGGGAATGGTTGTGGCATGAGTTTGCTCATGCTAATGATTCCCTGTGTGATCGTGCAGATGCATTCTGATTGATCTACTACCCCAGTCGAGAAGGAAGTGATGAAGAATCGCGCATCACAGAAGCATGGAGATTGTATCATATATGATCTCGGTCAACTAGTCATACTAGTCGGGTAGCAGAATTTAAAATTTTGTGATGAAACCACAAGACATGGGAACAATTCCCATGTTGTTTCATCTTGATCACACAAGTATAACTATATAAGGATTACCTCTTGAAGCGTGGTCACGATCTCATAGCCTCCAAAGGAAGATGCCTCCTATCTCAAGTCCAATTCAACAAGAGAGCACTTGTGGGCGCATGGATGAAATACATGCTTCCCATAATCCAAGATGACGATCCAAGTGAGGAACCTCTTGATTTCATCATACGAAATCCACCACCTTCTTTGAGAGCATGATGCGTCGAAAAAGACGGAATTCCACGAGTAGTCAGTCCGGCAACACGACGGCAATGCGACGACAGTGGAGCTATCAAGAAAACCCTAGGTGGACATCCACCAAGAGTTGTGAGAGAGAGAAATATGGACCATGTGTAGAGAGAGATGGACCACGTGTAGAGATAGAGAGAGTGAATTGTTGCAACTTTTGCTTCAACTTGTTTATGTAGAGAAAGAGCTAGTTAGCCTTTCTTTTATAGCGAATTGGATGGTGGAGATGCACTCATAATTAAAATCAATGGTCAATATTTTGTTGCAACAATTTACAACATTATAATTAATTTAAAAGAAAAAAAGTTGAAGACATTCTACAATAAATCATTTCAATTAAATCAATTAATATGTAGAAGGAATAGGAAAGAGGAGTGCCCCCTTTCCTTATAGGAGACGGACAACCACATCGTGCTTCCACCATGGTCATCCGCTCCTAATAATGAGTAGAGTGTACTCCACTTAATTCATTATTTGGTGAGATCACAATCTCCACCAACTCTTCTACCATGTGCAGAAATTTATATTTTGAATTATCATTGAAATATTTTCAAATTTATTTTGTGAAAATTTCAATCATGCCATTGATAATAATGAATCATATTCAGCCATCCAATATTAAATGTAAATCACATTTACATCTAATTGTATAATGTAAATCCAATTCACATTTAGTTGTATAATACGAATCCAATCCCACTTTGACTTGTAAATTATGCGTTCATGTGTGTGCGTATGTATGTGCATGGGTACTATATGCATATTTGTGTGTCCGCATGTATGCATGTTTTTATGTGCATTATGCATGTACATGTGTTTTGTGAGTGTGTCTGAGTGTATATGAGTGTTAGTGGGTGGGTGTTGTGTGGTTCCGTGAGTGTGTACATATGCCTGTGTATGATTGCATGCACGTACTGTTGGAGTATTCGTGTGTGCGCCCATTGAGTTGTAACATGGTAAATGGATCATGGAGAAGATCCATTTACCCCATCCAGTGTTTAGTCCCATACCGCCTAGTGATGGGACTTGGAGGCTTTGGAGAGGCTATATAAGGAGCCCCATGGCCTCAAATTTCAGCGAAATTCGGTCGAATTTCTGTCGAATATCGATATCCAGTCGAAATCGAAATTCGACCGAAATGACTGAAATGATCGAAATATGGGGGTCCTAGTACAAAAAATGACCGAAATGACCGAAATTTCGGTCGAAATTCCACCGAAATTCCTTCGAAATTCTGTTTTGGTCGATACCGAAATGGTGACCGAAACCGACATTTAAGGCCTTGGGAGCCCCAGGCCTCCTGTACTCATTGAAAAAGCAATGCATAGTATGCCCCTTTGAGGGCTTCTTCCGTGGTTTCATCCCGCTCCTCACGGAGTAGGGTTCCACGTAAAATCCCGCGTTCTTATTCTTATTTATCTTTTATCCATGTTTACGCTTCCGCTTCCGATTTTCTAACATGGTATCAGAGCGGGTCGATTCTCGAGGAGATTTTTTTTCATCTTTTGTTCGAGATTCGATTTTTGAAGATTATTCAGTATTTATCTGTTGTTTGACAATCTGTACGATCAGATTGAGATTCGATCCGTCAGATTATTGGTGAAGATTATTTGTTTAAGACTATATTCCAGAAATTTTTAGGGTTTTGAAACCCTAATATTGCTCAGTTTCAAGCAACATCCAGTCCCAAATCGACGGCCCTGGCGGCTCTAGCGTTATTCAACATCGCCTCCAAGCAGCTCTCCCGCGCAGGCCGCACCTCCAGGCGGGTGGTGGCGTCGCCCCCTCTCCACCAGACCTCGGCTCCAGAACCCCTCCCCTCCTGGCATCCCTTCAAGTCCTCCTCGGGCTCCCTCAGCGGCGCAGGCGGCGCCGCACAGCCGTGCGATGGCCTCTCTCTCTATCCCCGCGATGCCGCGCCCTGGCGATACCTCCATGGCAGCCCTCGAGACCCTCCCACCCTTCCAGCGTTCCCAGACGGTCCAGCACCACCGCCTCGGTGCTCCAGCCCTCCGCCTCTCTCCCTGACATCACTCTTTCCAGGCCGGAGCGTCGACTCCCGAAGCATCATCTCGCAGGTGCTTTGCACGAAGCCCCCTGTGACTCCTCCAGCCCGATTGACGAAACCCTAGCGCGCCTCCAAGTCCTTCCTTCCTCGGCGCGTCCAGGCGATCCTGCCTCCGCGCATCCATGCAGCGCGCGTAGCCCCGCGTGCATCCAGTCGGCGGCGTTCATCTTCAGTTCCAGGAGGCGGCGGCTCCATTCAGGAATAGGTTTCCACAATGGGGAACCTTTAGGGCACGATTGCCCTTATTTATTAAAAAAAAGAGGTAGAGGGGACTCCTGTGTTTTTAGGCCATCTGGGCCGATTGTTTTAAAAAAAAATTATTATGTGGAGGGGGGGCTGCTTTAAAATCGTACGCCCAAAGAAAAAAGATGTGGTTAAAAAAATTATGAAAAAAAGGCCGCGTACAAAAAAAACTCGTACGCAAAGCAAAAAAAAAATGCAAAGCCGAAAAAAAATGGTTGAAACGGCTTTAAAGAAAAATGTTAAAAAAAATGGACGGCTAAAAAAAATGAAAAGCCGAGAAAGAAAATTGTTCATGTTTTGAAAGCCGAAGAAGATTTTGTGATCGGCTAATTAGTTTTCCCCATTTTATCTTGTCTTCTCCCAACTTTGTCGATGTTCATTTTCCGACAAGTATGGGAGAAAGGGGGAGTATGGTGTAGAGTCACAGTTCTTCTCCAGATGTCAGATGCCAGATGCAAATTATCCATACCAACCAGATATTTCAGACTCTACATTTGTTCAGACTCGACGATCATTGTTTGAGTCTCCAGTTTCATACACGCACGAGTGTGTGGTCATTTTCAGATGAGCATATGTTGCCATCATCAGTTCGAGTCCCCATGATTCTTGTTGTTGTTCGGCCAGAGTTTTCATGTGAGCCATAGAGACACCAGAGCAGTGCACCATTCTCTGAGCCAGATGGGAGAGACCCAGTTCTCCGACGAGGAGACTTCAGGCACAGTTTCAGACTCGATGTTCAGATTCCGAGTCTTCAGTTGACTCACACTCCAGCCCGTTCGTCCTCCTCACCTGCACGACATGAGAAGCAACGTCCTCGACTGCAGCAATGTGCGCGTTGGGTTGATATTGTCCGTAGTGTCCTGCAGCGTTGAGTTGAGTCTCTTTATGTTTGTCCAAGCTGAGCATTGCATGCTCCAGCTTGAGGGGGAGTGTTGGAGTATTCGTGTGTGCGCCCATTGAGTTGTAACAGGGTAAATGGATCATGGAGAAGATCCATTTACCCCATCCAGTGTTTAGTCCCATACCGCCTAGTGATGGGACTTGGAGGCTCTGGAGAGGGCTATATAAGGAGCCCCAGACCTCCTGTACTCATTGAGAAAAGCAATGCATAGTATGCCCCTTTGAGGGCTTCTCCCGTGGTTTCATCCCCGCTCCTCACGGAGTAGGGTTCCACGTAAAATCCCGTCTTCTTTATATTTCTTTATCTTTTTCCATGTTCACTTCCGCATGTTTATTTTTCTAACACGTACTATGCAAATGTGTTTGTTTATGCATATATTTGTTTGTATATACATTTGTACCAACATAAGTATGCATATGTGTGTGCATGTAGGTGCATGCATGTTTATGTGTGTCTGTTTGTGTATGTGAGGGTGGTGGTTGGACTGGTGTGTATGATGTGTGTGTATGTGCTGTGGTTGTGTTTGTATTCGTGCCCATGGGAGTTGGTACATGAGTCCAAGGGTGTGTTTATATGCTAGTGTGTCCTCATATGCATGTGTCTTGTTGAAGTATGTAATAGAGTGGTAATTGGATCTCTCCAGGATCCAATTACCACTCACTTATGTTTAGTCCCATATGGATGGGTCGTGGGACTCTGGTCTGTCTGTAGGGCTATATAAGGCGCCCCACACCCCTGTACTCAATGAGGAACTTCAATAGAAGATCTGGCCCTTTGAGGCCTTCTCCGTGGTTTCATCCCGCTCCCTCACGGAGTAGGGTTCCACGTAATTGTCTCTGATTATCGATTAGCTTCCGCGTTTATGTATTTCAACATGGTATCAGAGTGGTCGATTCTAGGATTTATTCTTGAAGATTTTTATGTTCATATCAGAGCAAGGTTTGAGAAGAAAGAGATTGTTTCATATATTTTGTTCTAGGGTTCCATCAGGAACCCTAACTCTGCCAAGCGGCTTGATTCTCATGAGGGACATTACCATGATATTCGGGGCCTCCAACTACATCTTGTAAAGCCTCCAAAGCTATTACAGGCTGATTAGGAGAGGTGAAAGCGACAAAGCACTGTACAAATGGATCACCTCCAGAATTTCTGGATTCCTTTGTAACAAGTCTTACCTCACAGAACCCTAAAATTTCAATGCTCATCCCGACATGGCGTAGGCGAACTACAACTCCAGTTATTTGCAGCCGTCATGACAATCAACGTCAACCACACATCCGAGAGAGGAGAAGGTAACGTGAAGCCACGATGAATTGCAGCAACGATCCCATAAAAAATGGCAGAGTCGATCTGCAGCTCCTCTGATATGGCTCCTCCCCTTTCTCCTGAACTACAAGCGATGGCATTGCCACCCTCTCCCTCGATACCAGGCGGTGCCCTCCCAAGTTGGCCACGCAAAAAAAGGTAGCGCCCTGTTCACATACTTATATCTCATCAGCATGCGATCAACATAGGGTCAGAGGTGATTGGGGATGATTGATGATGACAAAACTCCAAGATAGCAACAAAGGAGGAGGCGACGATCAATCGGGTGTGTGAGCAGTCAAGATAACAGTAGCAAGAGCATCAACAATGAGAGTAGCAACAAAGAAAGCAACGAGTGACAAAGCATGTTATCGTTTTAGGTTTAGGCTATATTACAATGGAGAAGGGTTCTCTAGCGAATTAAGGAATTATTCAGATTAGTCGACTCTCTTTAAGATCCAAATCCTATTGAATATGATAACTTTGACTCGGTGCATAAACATGTTCAAGCATAACACATATGTGGCATATGCTACATGGATAGGTGCAAAGGTGTATATGGGCATGCATGATAATTTGGTTCAAGTTTATGGCCTCATATGTGACCCAAATGACCCACTTTTAAAAAAACTTTTGTGTGTTAAGCGTGCTTGCACGTGTACACATATATATTTGTGCATTGCATATAACTATTTATGCTACGTGCATACGTAGTTTTGTAAGTATGTTTGTTTCTATACTATATCTGTGTATTATGTGTACACATTCACGTGTGTGCTGATGGAATATGCATGCATTCATAAGTGTGCAAGCATGTGTGCATGCGTGTGTATGCCAACTTGTGCATCTATTGTGTTGTATACATGTCTTTGTATGTGTGTGCATACACTCCATGTACATACTTTGTGTATGTGTGTGTACAGTGTACGTCTTGTATGTCTCCGTCTAAATGTATGTTTTCCTATACAATGCATGTAGGAGGTATATGTATATGTGTTGATGTATGTGTAGGTTTGTGGATATGTGTTTGTGTATGCCTCTGCATGTGTACGTCTGTAGGCTTGTATGTTTATATATATATGCATATATGCGGGCTTTTTATGTTTGTATGTGTGTAACCTGTGTATACCATATGTATATGTGCTTGTTTTTGTATAATGTGTGTATATTGTATGTTTGCATGCATGTGTGTTTGTGTTTGTGAGTACTACACTCATATGCATGACTGTATATGTTTGTATATAAGCGGTGGTTGTGTAACTACGTGGATTTGCAATAATTTGTGTATTTTTAATGTGTACTTGTGTATGTTCGTGTATGTATAAAATGTATGTGTACTGTATGTGTGTGTATACGTGTGTTTTTGTATGTAATGTTTGTGCTTGTATGCAAAACACGCCTGTGTGAATGTGTGTGATTGTGTATGTGTATGGCGACTGTCTACATATGATGCCTGTATGCATGTACGTATCTCTCTATGTACATGTATGTTTTTGTGTGTGTATTGTGCATGCGCATTTGTCTGTGAGTGTGTCCATGTGTGTAAGTATGAGTGAGTGGGTGTCGCATGGATCCATCGTGTGTAGGCATGTCTGCGTATGATTGCATGTGCACACTGTGTGTGCATGTTTGTTTGTTTGTGTGTCTTTATGTATATATGTTTGTGCCAATGTATATGTATATACGTTTGTGCCAGTGTAAGGGTTCTTGCACGTGCATATGCGTTTCCTGTGTCTTATGTATGCCGGGGAAGGGGATGTTGGAAAAGTGTGTATGATGTGTGCATGCCTGTGCTGTGGTTATGTTTCCATTCATGCCTATCGGTGTGGGTACATGGGTCCAATGGTGCGTTCATATACCGGTTTTCCATGCAGGCATGCGGATATGTTTGTATGCTTGTGTATGCGTATGTATAATGTGTGTTTATACATGCATATTCACATCTGTGTTTATGTGTGCTTTATTTTTTTTGTCTTTCGTAAGTCTGCGTGTACATGTCTATATCTACATCTGATTGTTTATGCGCGGGTAGGTAGGTGAGTGTGTGTATTTCTATGTACTATGTGTGAGTATCCACACTTTTATTTGTCTGCACACACATAATTTGTGTGTATCTGTATGCATATATGTATATTTGTGTTTATACATGCATGCATATTTGTTTCTTGTGTGATTCTTTATGCCAATGTGCATGTATGTATGTTTACGATTGTGTATAAGCTTTTAATGTATGTATGTATGTATGCGTGTGTTTTTATGTACTTTGTGTACTGTGTGTATATGTATGTGTGTGTGGTTATGTACGTGTATGAATACATGTGTATTTGTCTAGTTGCATGTATGACTATCATTTATTATGTGTATATGTGTGCATGTATGCCAATTATATATGTGTGTGCATATGTAATATCTATACGTTTTTGTATCTGTATGTGCTTTTGTACTATGCGTGTGTACTATATATGGGGGTGTGAGGTTATATGTGTTTGTGTATGCATGTGTCTGTGCCTGTCTACTACATGAGCCTGGGTGTGTGCTTATGTGTATACACTGTGTGTATGTATGTGCATGCACATGCGAATTTGTATGCAAATTTGTACATATGTATGTATGTCCTTATATGTGTATAAGCATGTTTATGCATGTATGTGTATTTTCTGTGTGCATATGTTGTGTATGTTGTGTGTACATGAGTGTGTATGCTTGTGTGTTTGTATACATGTTTGTTTCTATGTGGGTATATCTTTATCTATGTATGTACTGTGTGTATATTGTATATGAGTCGCATTGTGTGTATTTTTATTTTTGTGCATGCGTTTATATCCATGTTTGTGTATGCTTTTTTCTAGCATTGTATACTGTGAGTATATGCATGTTTATGTAAGTGTTTGTATATGTGTATGTTTGTGTATATATTTTTCGTATTGTGTGAGGATTTGTGCGTTATGTATATATGTACAGGTATGCAATGTTTGCTTGTATACATTTATGTGTGCATCTATATCTCTGTGTTTTAATTGGGTATTGAGTGTCTTAGGCGGTGTTTTGTGTTTATTTGGACATATGTATGTGATATGGGGGTGTATATGTGGTTTGTGTGTATTTGGGCTTATGTGGGAATGTGAGTATGCGGTGTTGAGGGTGTGTGGTGGTTGTTAGTGTGCATGATACATGGGTGTGTTAGGGGAGGGGATGTTAGATTCATCATTTTAATATGTGAAAAATACCAAGAATCTGACTTGACTTACATCTCATGCAATTAACCTTAAAGAAGTATTAATACACAAATATGCTCGAAATACATTAAACACTAATCACAAAAAACACAAAAGTATATTGATTACATGATAATAAATCACTTAATAAGTATTGAATAAATTGGTCAGAATCATATAAAACTCTAGGTTGGATGTTTTATAGAATACCTATGTATTATATATATTTCTATATGTAAAATATTAATATATAATTATACTTTTTATAAACCTATATATAAAAAAAAGACGCCAAATGAAATAATATATAAAATCATTTATTATAATTATTGTATACAAATGCTAACATCTTAAAAAAACTTCATGTAAATATCCATATATGATATAATCAATTAATAACTCATGTATATGAAAATACTCAAAATCAGATTTCCAACTATTTTTATATGTTAAAAATATCTAAGACATATAAGTCCTATCGTGTATATTATACATAGTATAGATCTAAGTATGTATACAACAACAACAATTCCTTTTCCCACATAAGTAGGGTTGGCTACATGGATTCTCTGTCTCGATTCAGAATCTTGTGTCATTCTCAGGCTTAGATCCAAAAACTAAGATCCCTTCGGATAGTCTCATTCCAACACTTCTTAGGCCTTCCTTGTAACATCCGGGAATCCGCCAAACTCGAACTCGTCCGATTTTGGGTCCAATGAACCCAATAACGTTGTCGGTCAATACTAAACAACCTAAAACGACCAATTGATCATGAATCAAAAGTCGTTCGGGCGAAATCGACCAAAAATCGGTCGCTTCGTAATGCGCGCCGCGAAAAAGCCGCGACGCAAATTCGGAAACCGCGAAACAAACCGAGACCGTCATTAGATCCGATTCGACGACACGAGACCAACGAAATCGACCGTTCGTCAATCGGAGGTCGTTTGATAATTTTAATTCACAAAAATTTAACCTTAAACCAAAATCATATCCGAAAATTTTGGGTATTCAAAACCCGATCGGAAGTATACCAATGTTGTACTCAAAACGATCGTCGTTCCGAGACGGTCAAAACGAGATGTTTCGCGTCGAAAACGGAGGCTCGAGGTGCGTAAACGGACAATATTAACATTCAAAAACAAAATATAATAAATAAATATTAATTTATTCTGTTGTAACAGTACTATACTGTACGTACAGACGTCTGATATGATATATATAAATAAAATTTAAATTGTCTCAAAGTAAGTAATATATTACAATTATAATATATATAATAGATAAATTTTATTCAATTTCCAGCTCAACAAAGAGCTGTTGGCAGTTGGCATTCTCTGCCTATCCACTTGGCCATATTTAAAAAAAAAAAGTAACGTCTCTTTTCCTTATAAATACTAAACCCCACCTTGTTATTTCTCTATTTTTTTTTCCACCGAGAGGGAGAGATATAGCCACTGGTTCATCCCCTTTTCTATCCTAATTTTCCCAGGAATTTCCTCTTCCCAAATTACAAGCCCAAACACTGATTTGCTGCAGCCAACAGCTCTAGAAGGTCTGCTACAAGCCACCAATTGCTGCTATTGAAGCTTCAAATAGCAGTGGAGATCCTCCTTGTTGCATGTAAGATTCTACCATAGCTGGAGTTGCAGTTCTACAACTCTAAAATCTGTTGCATTCCAAATCAAAGCTCCACATTTTGGATCCAATTAGGTACAATTCCTATGCCCTCTTCTTTGCTGCCATGCATGCTCATTTCACTTGATTATATGAACATTTCCCTATCTCTTGCTGCCATGTATGAGTCTCTACATAATTATATTCTTATTTGTTAAGAATTCAGGACTGGAAATTATAAAATAAAAATTAGATTTCTGAAATTCAGATTTAAGATCTGCTGCCTAGTCAGTATTCATATTCCATTTATATAGAGAACTTTAGGTTTCTTTCTGCTCACCAAATATGACTGGTGATATGAAATTTAATGGTATAAGCACCGTAGTTGGTTTATCTGTTTCCAGTCAAGACAAATTAATTAGGTTCAGCCATTAAAATTGGATGGATAGTTTTAAATATTAAAGCCTAATCCTTGGAACTGGGTTTTAGAAGTCACATCACATTATTGTACTACAAGACCTCTACTATCATGAATATTTCTCCCCTTATATATATAAGTATATATATATATGTGTGTTAAAAGCCACCATTAATTATCAACGAAGGATAGCTAATTGCATGATTGGTCATTTCTCTTGGAGTGGGATTCTCTTAAGCAAGTTGATAACCTGCGAGAAATATTAGAAAGACAAAATGCTCATACTTAATGACTCCCGTCGATATAGTGAGTAGTATTAGGATCCTTGATTTTTTTACCACCACTTAAGTTTTATATTACAGCCGAAAGACAGACCTCACCATATCAACTGGGATGAGATGCATACACAATTTTCACCTTGATGGATATATTCTTGCTATACTTGGGATTGAATCCTATAAAATAAACAATTCTTAATGACATCAATTCAACACTTATCTTATATTCTCCAACTCCAAATACGAGACTCTTATTCCACTTATTAGACATCCTAAAAAGATTTTTTTTCTTCTCTAGTCATGCCTAGAACCCCTAAACGATACATTGATCCCAATGCTTACAACTGAGGACATATTATAATTTTCTATCACATTAGCTTTTGCACCTCAAGGTGCCTGTACCTCACATCTGATTAGGTAGGGATATATACAAAGAAAAAGTCATCTCTTATCAGTTATTAATGATATTACATGATACAATGCAGTACAGATATACACTCTTATGAACCACCCTTAGAGTCAACACCCATGACTAGGACCAAGAAAGTGCATTGAAAATCCTCCTTTAGATATACTCTATTATCTATGGAGCACTATCAATAAGATCGTTGATTAAAATGTCTAGATCTGTTTGATTAACCACAAAAAGAAATGGGAAAGAGAGGAGTTGACAAGCAGTGATAATGATCGTGAATCAGTATCAAAATTATAAATTTGGATGCCGGTTGTGGTGACTTTTATACCTAACCGTGCGAGGGCGCGGTGACCCTCAACTGGGCGGAAGAAAGGAAGCCCAGTTTGGGCAGCGGCCGCCAAGTGCGCGGGTCTAGGATTCCAGTCTTTTACACGGTTTTTACGCGAGCTCGCAGTGTTTTTACGCCTCGTTGGGATCCAGACTTTAGACCAGTTCCGCTGACCCTGTTTTAGGATACCCAGGCGGGGGATCCTTGGTTTTCAGTTTTACGTACGAGCTCGGTTGCCCGTCACCGGTCGGGCTGTTTTTCTAGAGCGACTTCCCGGGAAGTCCCTCTCACCCGTCTCAGTGGCGTAGTTGGGGAATAGACCTATCCCTCTATTGGACCGTCCTTCCAACTAGAGGGCGAGACGGAAGAGCCATTTGCAGGCTTCTTCACCGCTTGAGTTTTCTTTCGCCAACAGACGGCGATTCTACATCCAGATCATTCGTATCTACATCTATATCTACATCATTGAGAGTACATCTGAGAGAGTTACAGTGAAGGTTTAGAGGAAAACACAATTAAAATTTAGTTGATTGGAGGTGACTTTAATCTGATTCGAAATCCCTATAAGTTAGTGGACGTGTTGGGAACTTAGTTAGGATGCATTACACAACACCGCATGCCTACGGAGCATGGTTCAAAAAAACGCGCCTCGAGGCGCACGAGGCGTACGCCTCGAGGCGAGGCGGCCTAAAACCGCCCCAGAACGGCCGCCTCAGGGGGGCTCTGAGAGGCGAACGCCTCAGTTGGTCGAGGCGGTCGAGGCGGTCGAGGCGGTCGAGGCGGAGGCGAGGCGGTCCCTGAGGCGTTTTTTTATTTTCAAAATATTTGTTATGTTAATCATTTATCCTATTAGTAATTTCATATGTTTATAAAAGTCTAGTTGTTTAGGATATAAATATACAAGATGAATGCTTAAATTTGGCCACTTTCATGTTCATATTTACCATTAAACATGTCCAATTATGTCAAAAACTCTTAATTTAAGGCAACATACAAATCCGCAAATCCGCAAATATCATTTAAAGCATTACTTGTAAACTTAATTTAAGGAGTTGTTACACAATAAGCTATGCAATATACTGAGAAGGACAAACAAGATAGAATTCAAGGGGAGGTCATGTACATTCTCATACAAACAAATCCATATATCTGAATAGAAATAAAATCTTTAATAAAAAAAATTCATATATCATACAAACAAAGCGAGACCCCCGTCTTGTTGGGGTATGTTATGGCAGGAGGGGTGCATACACTAGTTCTTCAACTTGGGTTAGAGAGTTAGAATTCTGATGAATACTAACATATGCATTCTCATACATTTGTATATCTTTCTATTTTGAGGTTCTTATCTTTATTATTTCATCATATCTTGTAGTGTAAATTATTATATATTGGGCAGAGAACATATAATTACATAAAGAGACATATAATTGTAGTTTTATACATATTTTTCTATATATAACTGAGGCTTACGCCTCGACCGCCTCGAGGCTACGCCTCGCCTCGATTCCAAGGAGACCGCCTCGTTCCGCCTTTCGTTTTTTCAAACCTTGCTACGGAGGCCCCCCTACCCTGAGGTAGTTTAATACCTTGGAGTCATAGTGTGAGGCTACACACAGACCAAGACCACGGACTATCCACTAACTTAAAAGGAGTAAATAGAATTAAGGATCAAATCAGTCATCATTATATCAGTCCATCATCGGAAACCATGACATGAACTCAATGACAAGAAATTAGCAATTTCATGTGCCATCAAGTTCTACGACATGATCTCCAAGACCCAGAATCATGATCTTTATCTACATCATCTGGAGTTATATCTGAAACAATTGAAATTAAGAATTGGATGCCTACCTATTGAACTTGGGAATCAAGTAATCTATAAATATTTCATATTCCATCTTTCACATCGACAAATCCACAGATTTGATATCTGGTCAATATAATAATAGAGATATATACTTATATGCATACTCCTATAATTATAATTTATCAACATTTGATTACAAAATAAATATGTTAAATATGAAAAATGTTTGGATAATGAGAGTTTATGAGAAATGCTTACAAGCCTGACTACCTTTTTACTCACGCAAGTAGATGTAAATAGTGCTTATTCCACCTTTCTACTTGCTCTCTTTTGCACATTAAATTACTTGTTAATTATTTTAAACTACGGGTTTGTATTCACAATTGTGACTCCTTTTCTTCCTTGCACGCATGGCAGGAAAGGAGTCTGTTGTTCAGTAGCTATACAAGGTTCCAAGAGACAAGGTCTATACTAGACGGTATGTTATTCTTTTTGTCTCAGTTTTTATTCGGTTGTTAATGTTATATGCTTCTTTTCTCTTCAGTCAGATTTTGGGATATACTGTATATACTTTCAGACATTGTACAGGTTGAAAATGAAATGAAAGTTAATGAAATAAATTCTTGGTGACATTTATCTTTATTATCTTGTGGTTGTGAATGTGAATGTCGAATGTCACTTGTAATTATATTCATTGCGAAAAAAAAAATTTCCCCATAAAATTATGTTGTTAATGCGATGTCATAAATGGAATATTGTGAATTGTGTCGTAAACGGGTACCCGGATCCTGAGGGGTTCATGCCTGAAGATTGGAGGAGTATCGTGGTGCCTCTGTATAAGAACAAAGGAGACATTCAAAATTGTTCAAATTACAGAGGTATCAAGCTGATGTCACACTATGAAAATTTGGGAACGTGTGATCGAAAGAAGGTTGAGGCAAGTTTCCCAAGTAAAAGAAAACCAATTCGGATTCATGCCAGGTCGCTCAACTATTAAAGCCATCCATTTGCTGAGGAGAGCAATGGAGATTTATAGAGCTAAAAGGAAGAATCTCCATATGATCTTTATTGATTTGGAGAAGGCTTATGATTCCGTCCCACGAGAGATACTGTGGAGAGTTTTAGAGAAGAGACAAGTACCTGTCCTATACATTAATCTCATAAAGGATATGTATGATAGGCTTTATCTTGTGTAAGAACCCCGACAGGGAAGACTGACTATTTTGGTATCAACATTGGTTTACATCAAGGTTCAGCTTTGAGTCCATTTCTTTTTACTTTGATTATGGACGAGTTGACAAGTCACATTCAGGATGAGTTACCTTGGTGTATGTTATTTGCTGATGATATTGTGTTGATTGACGAGACTACAGATGGAGTAAATGAGAAGCTTGAGGTTTGGAGACATGCATTGGAGACTAAAGGTTTTCGTATAAGTAGGGCTAAGACGGAATATATGGAATGCACTTTTGATGGAAGCAATGGTGAAGGAATCGAGGTGAAGATTGGTGACGATAACATTCAAAAGAGAGATTCTTTTAGATATCTGGGATCTATTTTGCAACATGATGAGGAAATTGATGGAGATGTTACTAATAGAATAAATGCAGCCTGGCTAAAGTGGAGAGGAGCCTCCGCTGTTCTCTGTGATAAGAAAATTCCTTTAAAAATTAAAGGAAAGTTTTACAAAGCAGCCGTGAGACCTGCTATGCTTTATGGTTCTGAATGTTGGCCTGTGAACCATAGACATGTGCAGAGAATGGCTGTAGCAGAAATGAAAATGCTAAGATGGATGTGTGGACATACACGTAAAGATCAGATTCGAAATGATGCAATCAAAAATAAAGTTGGTGTAGCTCCGATCGAGGATAAGATGCGAGAAAACCGCTTAAGATGGTTTGGTCATTTGCAAAGAAGGTCAACTGATGCACCGGTTAGGTGATGCGAGTGTTGGGATGTTGAGCCGGCTAAGAGAGGGCGAGGACGGCCCAAAAAGTGTTGGAAAGAGACTATACGAAGGGATCTTATTGAAACGGGCATGGCTGGATGTAGACCCTCGATTACTCCTATGGATCCAAGTATGAAATTATATGACAACAACATTGAGGAGGTTGACAGGAGAACATATAGATAAATGGTGGGTAAGCTTCTTTACATCATTATAACTCGACCTGATATTGCCTTTGCAGTAAGTCGAGTGAGCCAGTTCATGGAACAACCAAAACAGATACATATGGATGCCATATATGTGATACTAAGGTATCTAAAGTCTTCTCCAAGCTCATGATTGTTGTTTAAGAAGGACACAGATTAATCTATTTCTGCATGTGCGGATGCAGACTATGCAGTATGCCCTAAGGATCGAAAGTCTACGTCAGGCTTTGCAGTTTTTGTGGGAAGCTCTCTGGTTTCTTGGAAAAGCAAGAAACAAACTATTGTGGCTAGATCTAGTGCTGAGTCTGAATATAGGGCCATGGCACAAGCAAGCACGGAAATGATGTGGGTTCGAGCTGTACTAGAAGACTTGCATATACATGTACCTCTACCCATGCAGCTACAATGTGATAATCAAGCTGCTTTGTTCATTGCCAATAATCCAGCCTTTCATGAAAGGACAAAACATATTGAGGCAGACTACCACTACACTAGAGATATGATCCAGAAGGGCCTGCTTTTTTACTTCACATGTTAGTTCAGGGGAGCAGACTGCCGACATCTTCACCAAGCCATTGCTCAGAAGACCGTTCCAGAAATGTTTTTCCAAGCTGAGCATGATTGATATCTATGCTCCATCTTGAGGGGAAGTGTAGAGATAATTATGTAGTCGATGTATCGTTTATTCGATTTTTATTTTCCTGATATCCTCTTATGTAATTTACCCATAGGTCCTCTCTATATAAGAGAGCGTAGGGTTCTTTGGAATAGACAGATAACTCTTTTCCACCAACATAAATCTTTTAAGTGCACAAGAATAAATAATTTGCTTATTTTACAATATTTCCTTCATCTTTTATGACTAAGCATTTTTCTTCTGTTCCTTCAATTGTTGCTACATTTGTGTTTCATCCACAATATGATGTTGATAAGATTCTTCATTCATCTCCTGCTGTAAACGATGATCCAATTCCTTTCCCATGAGATGTTGCTGGTGTAAACTACTACCGTCCTTATTTAGGATTATATGAGTTTTAGGATAAAGTGTTGCAACTTCTTTGTTCAAACTTGATGTTGTTGTCCTATTTGCGAAGATTGCAGCAGCTGCTGTGATGAGATAGCTACATTTTTTTGGTGAAGTAAAAGATCCATCTATTGATGGAATGGAATCCCTACTTTTCCTTTTCTGCGATTGCTTCTTTTTAACATCAGTCCCTTCCTCCTCACATTGCTTAGTAGCTATTTCTGATGTATAAACTAACTTTTATAATATTAGAAACACATTTCTCAAAACTTGAGATTCCATTCTCCACATCAACATGCACCGTAGGCTTCTCAGAATGTTGATTTTCCATCAGATTTTGTGCCTTTTCTTGTTATTGCTGCAACTGATTGTTAATTATTGATGGTGTTTTTTTCTGTTTTATTTCATTCTCTGATTTCTTTTTTGTTCTTCATTGGTCTTTTGAGGCCCTTGTTCATTAATTGTGTCTGATAACTTTCTTCCAGACCCATTGTGAATCTTTAGGCTTTTTAAACCTTTTGACTAGATGGTTAGGATTTGTATTCTGTTAGGCTTTCATATAATAACAATTGTGATGGGGGGTCCCGGTTACATCATAATGGCGGTAGTACGGTGGTAAATTTTCATAGATAAATCTTGTTTCACTGAGTAATCTCCACATGTAACGTTGATTCATCAATTTCCACATTGATTTTAATATATCCCAACCTGGTAATACTGGAAGGAAGCTCGAGATAGAAAGAGCTGCATGGAAGGACTAACTGGTCTTGTGCAATGAATAACTGGGGACTGTATCTGATATCAAGTTGGATCTTCTTACTAAATTAATAGCTTGGTCTAAGCGAACAACCACACAAACACAATGAATTCTTGGTGCTAGTATGTCCTTCATAGTTTTATAGATATCTTATTTATGTACACATGTATATGGATCATGACTGCATACGTTTTGAACTGCAGAACATCCGTGGATTAGAAAGGATGGAGAAACAACCGCTTTGCTAGTCGGATTCACGTTCATATCTAGGTCGAGGGAAATAAGGGAGCTAAACAAGATGAACAAATTCACACTGATGGTATGCAATGACTGGTTATATACTAATAGAATTGGTGTTGATTATAGTACATAATAGATTCGCCAATCATATCCGGGTCATACCCGACCCATGAGAGGGTTCGAATAGAATCCGATCCGAGATGGGGAAGTGGAAACGCCACCTCGAAGCTATGAAGAAATTCCCTGCCCTAATCCTATTTCAGCGATCCCATTTTATCAGTCGCCATGTGATGAAGACTATTCTCCCTCTTACACTCTATGGTCGCCTTCTATGTTGGCGATCGAGCAGGGCTTATCGGAGGTGACCCTCGAGCACGGTAATGACGCTATCCCTATTCTTCATGATCAGCCTGCTTCTGCTTTTGGGATATATAGGTCTACTACCTCTCAAGGGGATTCTTCTTCAACTGCTACGCCGCTTTCTTCAACCCGAAGTGCTGCCACCTGGGACTCTTGGAACGCCTCGATTGCTTCCCCGACTAGATATGGAGTGGTTTATGCGAGGCGCCTGGACCTCTCTCTCGAGGGGATATCTTCTCCGCCGATTTTTGTATCTCGGGAGGCGGTGGCGGAAGCGGCTGGTCTTCGCCGCCGGAACCATCGACGCGCTTAAGCTTAGCGTTCCAACAGTCACTTTTTGGGACAATTTTTGTAATATTTAATGAAGCTACTCTCTTGGAATATCCGTGGTCTAGGTGACCCTTGCCGTCGCAGGGCCTTGGGATCACGTTTGGTTGATTGGGATTGTGATATAGCTCTACTACAGGAATCAAAGCTCGGTGGAATTGATGACGTGCTTTGGAGATCTCTTGGGGCGGGGCCGGTGGATGCCTTCTGCTCTTTGGACGCGATCGGTTTTTCTGGCGGTGCTATTGTGGCTTGGAGATCTTCAAACTTCTCTTTATCCAGCTCTCGCATTGGACGTCATTCTATCTCTGTCGTACTTGTGCACGTGGCCACTAACTTACCTCTGGCTTTCTCTTGTGTTTATGCACCTTTATGCCACATTGAACGCCGGAATTTATGGGAGGACTTGCTTGCTGATGCTGCGGCGTTCGGGGATATCCCGTGGATTTTGGGAGGGGATTTTAATGTTACCTTGCTCTCGTCCGACCGTCCTCGTGGTAGGGGGGGAAGGGACCCAGGGTCTGACGACTTTTGGGAGTTCATCAACCATCTGGCACTGGAGGATTTGGTTCCCGCGGATATCAAATACACTTGGCGTAATAATACATATAGGTCTCGGCTCGACCGGTTTTTGGCTAATTCGCGTTGGATGGATGCTTTCCCCTTGTGCTCGATCTCCTCTCGGCCTCGGTCTTTTTCGGACCACAACCCCATTTTATGGGATTCGGGCGAATCATCCAGGCCTCGTGGTATTTTTCGTTACGAGAAGAGCTGGCTTCTGGAGCCTAATTTCAAGGAGGTGGTGCGTCAACATTGGTCTCAGACATCATTTGTGGGTAACGCGGCTCATCGCTTTGCTCTTAAACTATCATCCTTGCGACGAGCTCTTGCATCCTTCAAATTTTCTACTCGTCAAGCTCGGATGTCCGTTCGCAACGAGGCGGAGGCGACTATTATTAGATTGGATCGTGTGGAGAATGACAGGGACCTATCCCCGGAAGAGTTAACCGAGAGAGCTTCGGCTGCACAAATCCTTTCGGAGGATGACAGGAAAAGAACCATTGAATGGAGACAACGCTCGCGTATTCGTTGGATCAAGGACGGGGACGCCAATACCGCTTATTTTCACCGGGTCACTAGTGCACGTAAACGCGCTAATACTATTACTTCCATTGAAATTGGGGACGCTATATATCAATCGGATCGCGACATGAGCTCGGCATTGGTGAATTACTTCAAGAACTTTTTCAATCGTCTCCCCTCATCTCCATGGGAGTGGACGGCTCCCGGTGTCACCTCGCTCTCCTCATCGGATGCTGCTACTCTTTCTCGGCCTTTATCTTTGGACGAGCTTAAGTACGCCACATGGGACCTTAACGCTGACGCATCTCCCGGGCCAGATGGGTTCCCTATTGCCTTCTATAAGGACTTCTGGGACGTTATCAGCAACGACGTCCTGGAGGTGGCCCTCGAATTCTGCGAGGGGAACCACGGATTCAACAGAATTAATAGGGCTTGCATGGTTCTCATTCCGAAAACCCACGGTGCGCGTCGTATTGAGGACTTCCGCCCTATTGCAATTTCAAATGGCATTTACTTGATTATTGCGAAGGCGTTGGCTTGTCGGTTGGCGCCTTTCCTTGGCTCTCTCATCTCTCCTTGCCAAGCTGCATTCGTTCAAGGGAGGCAAATCTCTGATTGTTATGCTCTTGCCTCAGCTATCATCGACAGCTGGCACAGAAATGGAACAAAGGGGATTTTATGGAAAATTGATTTTGCGAAGGCTTACGACTCCTTGGACTGGCGATTCCTTTGGTCAGTTTTGAAATCTAGGGGCTTCCCACCCCTGTGTATCTCCTGGATTCGCCGCTGCGTAACCACGGTATCCTTCTCCCTATCTATTAATGGTCGGCCTTCTGGGGGACTTTTCCAGCCTAGGAGGGGGGTTCGTCAGGGATGTCCCCTCGCCCCTCTTCTTTTTGTTTTGGTGGCGGACGTGCTGCCTCGGATGATACAACAGGTAACTAGCGCTGGTCTTACTCGCGGATGCTATATGGGTGACCTCCACATCCCGCTCTTACAATATGCGGACGACACCTTATGTTTTATTGAGGGGGACAGGCCTCAATATGCGGGTATGGCCACTACGGTCCAACTTTTTTGTGAAATGTCGGGCCTCCGCATCAATGAGAACAAATCCAAATTTGTGCCCTTTGCTCTTTCGCCCTCGGACGTTGGGGATTGTTCCTCCATTCTGGGGGCTGTTCCTGGGACACTTCCGCTGGATTACTTGGGACTACCTCTCTCGGTGGGCAGGACACGGCTACGCGATTATCAGAGGGTGGTGGAGAAGGTTGAGACACGGCTGGCTGGTTGGCGATCTTCATTGCTTTCTCGCGGGGGGCGATTGGTGCTTCTTAAATACGTCCTTGCGGCTATACCTATTTATTTTCTATCAACACGCGGTCTGCCAAAGGGGATTAGGGTTCGCCTGGAGAAATATATGAGGGGATTCCTTTGGGGTAAGAACGCTTCTGCGCGTAGAGGGATCCATTTGGTCGCTTGGGAGGACATTGCGCGTCCTAAATGCGACGGGGGTCTGGGCGTTCGGCGGCTGGAGGTCATTCGTGAAGCTTTTCTTCTCAAATGGGCGTTGAGGCTTGTTAGCAACGATGATGGTTTCCTTGTGCGATGCCTTCGCACAGCGGCGGGCAATGCATTTCTTTCCGCCTTCGACGGTCGCCCTCCCAATCACTCTCCACTCTTTTGGCGCGAGGCCTTTGGTATCTTCAACCGCAATCGGTCGTTGTTTCGGCCGACAATCGGCGATGGGACTTTATTCCGCTTTTGGACTTCGGACTGGTCAGGTAAGGGCATCTTCATGAACCTTTTCCCGAGACTTTTTGCGCTGGCAAGGGACAAATATGCTTCCGTGGGTTCATGCTGGAACAATGGATCTTGGTGCCCGATATTGGTCGACTCTCTCTCTGCTCAGCGGATTTTAGATTTCAGCTCTCTGATGACCTTACTCCTCGACGCCCCAACTCCATCGGGGGGTCCTGATCACTTCATTTGGGGTGAGGGGTCCTTTTCTTCGAGGAAGGCATACTCTGCTCTACTCCCCATCGCTGTTCGTACGGAGGCTTCTCTTATTGATCACTGCAACCTCATATGGGGTCTCAGGCTTCCGGAAAGGATTGGTATATTTTTGTGGATCCTTAGGCGTGGTCGTCTTCTTACCCGCGACCGTATGGTATCTATATTCCCAAACATTCCAAGTCTTTGCGGATTGTGCGATTCGGCTGTGGAGACGGCCGACCATCTCTTTCTTCATTGCGACCGTGTGCGGTCCATATGGGATGACGTTGCCTGGGTGAACCACTCGTCCATGGAATCTTTTTGGGATAGCCTTGCAGCTGCTGCAAATCGTCCGAGGTCGGAGAAACTAATCCCCTTCGCGCGCATATGGAGTATCTGGCTGGGAAGAAACAAAGCTATCTTCGCGGGACAACGATTCTATATCGAAAATATCAGCATTGACACAAATCGCTTTTGTATGGACTGGTCCTCTATGTAACTTTTTGTAATTGGGGGCGTTTGATATCACTATTGATATCAACTCCCCTATCTTCTTTTCCCTTTTGCCTCTGTAAGTATCTTCTTTTCATAAGCCTTAATAAACTGGGGCGAACACCTACGGGTGTCTCCCCCTTTTTGGAGTGTCAAAAAAAAAAGAATTGGTGTTGATTATTTTGATCGGATATATATTTAATTGTTTTCTTGAATCCTTTACTCGCTAAAGATTTGAATTTAATTTTCTTCAATAAACTGATGGCAATATGTAAATCCCATACCCCAATTATTTAAGCAAACCAATTAATGAAAGGACGTGTAATGAAAATTATTTATGTAGACGAATCAATGCTATAGAGTAAACATAAGGAATTATCTTTAGTAACTTGAATTAATAAATAATAGCTTATGTAGACACATACAATTAGATTTAGTTAATATGAAAAGAAATTAGCTTCAAGCTAGTTATTATTGTCAGCACACAAGCACACAATCAAGAGAGGGTAGGAGACGATGAGGGATGAGTAGCGATGAAAAAAAATCCAAGCTAGTTATAAAGGAGGAGGGGACGAGAAATCGAGTGTGAGAAGTCAATAGAGCATCAATGAGAGCATCATAGCATATAAACATGCTGCATTAGGTGGGGCAATCAAGAGAGCAACGACTTAGGGCATCTACAGCAAGAAAGCAACAAGCGATGAAGCATGTTGTCGTTTTAGGTTTGGGCTAGAGAGCAACGGGGATGGGTTCCTATCATAATTAGGGAATTAGGATTTGAAATTAATATGCTCTCTTTAAAATCTGAATTCTATCAAATCCAATAACTTTGAGTGGGCGCGTAAACATGTTGCACAAGCGTAAATGGTGCATATGGGTCCGTTTGAAGAATTAGTTCTTGTTTATGGCCACATATGCATCCCAAGCTACCACTTTCTTGAAAATGATTATGTACAATGCATGCATGCACGTACACACATGTATATATGTGCATGGTATGTGTACTATATGTATTCTGTGCATATTTATGACTCTAAGTATGTTTGTATCAGTTTTGTGTGTGCATGTGTATATTATGTGCATGTGTGGATGCGGGGATGTGCGTGCATTCATAAGTGCGCAAGAATGTTTGCATGTATATGCTCATATGTGCATCTACTGTGTATGTGTGTGTATGTCTTTATACATATGCGTGTACTATGTAAGTGTATATTTTGTGTATGTGTACTTTTGTGTGTATTGTATGTGTTATGTATGTTTCCATCTATAAGTATGTTTTTCAATACGGTATATGTTAGTAAAATTATGTATATGTGTTTGTGTATGTGTTTATGTTTGTATGTGGGTGATGGATGTACGCAGGGTATTTGTGTGTGGTGTACGTATGGGAGTGCGTGTATAGGTGTGCGTGCATGTGTTCATACACATACATGTACAATATGCATGTATGTGTATATACATGTATTTATGCAAGCTTGTATGATTGTACGTGTATAATATGTGTATGTACAAAATTTATATATGTTAGTGTGTGTATATATACTATATGTATTTATGCTTGTGTGTGTGTGAGTATTACACTTTTGTGTGAGTGAATGTGTGTGTTTGTATGCAAGTGGTATTCGCATAACCATGTGTATTTCTGGGTGATTATGTCTTTGTAATGTGTTTATATGTGTGAATATTGTGTGTACTATGCGTGTATGTTGTTTGTGTCTATTTCTTTATGCATGTATTGCGTGTGTTTGCGTGTACAATGCACTTGTGTGCACGTGAATACACGAGCGTA
Source organism: Ottelia alismoides (assembly GCA_037367405.1). Taxonomy (NCBI): domain Eukaryota; kingdom Viridiplantae; phylum Streptophyta; class Magnoliopsida; order Alismatales; family Hydrocharitaceae; genus Ottelia; species Ottelia alismoides. Next base: position 732,157 of record JAZKJV010006953.1, on the reverse strand, counting down.
TATGCGTTCATGTGTGTGCTTATGTATGTGTGTGGGTACTATATGCATATTGTGTGTGTCCGCATGTATGCATGTTTTTGTGTGTATTATGCATGTACATGTGTTTTGTGAGTGTGTTTGCGTGTATGTGAGTGCTAGTGGGTGGGTGTTGTGTGGTTTCGTGAGTGTGTACATATGCATGTTTATGATTGCATGCACTTTGTTTTTGCATATGTTTGTTTGTATATACATTTGTACCAACATAAGTATGCGTACGTGTGTGCATGCAGGTGCATGCATGTTTATGTGTGTATTTGTGTATGTGAGGGTGGTGGTTGGACTAGTGTGTGTATGATGTGTGTGTGCGTGCTGTGGTTGTGTTTGTATTCGTGCCCTTGGGAGTGGATACATGGGTCCAAGGGTGTGTTTGTATGTGAGTCTGTCCTCACGTGCATGTGTCTTGTTGAAGTATGTAATAGAGTGGTAATTGGATCTCTCCAGCATCCAATTACCACCCACTTATGTTTAGTCCCACATGGATGAGCGGTGGGCTCTGGTCTTTCTGTAGGGCTATATAAGGAGCCCCACACACCTGTACTCAATGAGAAACTTCAATAGAAAATCCGACCCTTTGAGGCCTTCTCTCTTGGTTTCATCCGCTCCCTCACGGAGTAGGGTTCCACGTAAAACAAGATGTTTATGTTTGGTTTTTATCTCTAATTATCGATTAGCTTCCACATTTATTTATTTCAACATGGTATCAGAGCGGTTGATTCCATGGTTTTTTCACGAAGATTTTTATGTTCCTATCAGAGCATTTGAGAAGAGATCGTTTCATATATTTTGTTCTAGGGTTCCATCAGGAACCCTATGATTGTTTCATATATTTTGTTCTAGGGTTCCATCAAGAACCCTAACTCTGCCAAACGACTCGATTCTCATGAGGGACGTAACCAGGATATTCGGGGCCTCCAGCTACATCTTGTAAAGCCTCCAAAGCTATTACATACTAATTAGGAGAGGTGAAATCGACAAAGCACATTTCTGGATTCCTCTGTAACAAGTCTCACCTCACGGAACCCTAAAACTTCAATGCTCATCCCAACATGGCGGAGGCGAACTGCAACTGTAGGGATTTGCAGCCGACATGACAATCAACACCAACTACACACTCGAGAGAGGAGAAGGTAACGTGAAACCACGATGATTTGCAATGACGATCTCAGAAAAAAATGGCAGAGTCGATCTGCAGCTCCTCTGATATGTCTCCCCCCTTTCTTTTTTTTTGAGGCTCCAAAAAAGGGGGACACACTCGGAGGTGCTCACCCCAATGCATTAAAAAGAGGAAGAGAAACTTACAGTGGTAACATGAAGATGAGAAATTACAGAACAAAGTAAAGGGGGGTAGACGGAGATCGTATCCCCCGCAGCTAAAAAAAAAATTACAAAGAGGTCCAGTCACGAAGAAAGCCCGAGGCCGTGGATCTAACATTCTCCAAATAGAACCGCTGACGAGCAAAGATAGCTTCGTTTCGCCCCATCCACAGGCTCCAAACCCTCGAGATAGGGTCCAACAACACAGGCCACGAGCGCCCCCGATCAGAGAACAAGCTTTGACAAAAATGAGCGAAGGAAGATAGGTCCAGCCACCGTAGATCGGCCCATAGCGCTTCAACACAACAACAATGCAGAAAAAGGTGATCAATAGTTTCCGTATCCACGCCACAGAGAGCACAGAGAGGCGAAGAGTTGGGGAACATCCGTGCACAACGATCTCGAGTTAAAATTCTTCCCCTACGTAGCAGCCAAAGAAATATACCCACACGCTCAGGGAGCCTGAGCGCCCACAAGAGATTGCAATCACGCAAGAGGATGTCATCCCTCCCAGCGTCCAGGGGCAAAATGGCCTTATATGCGGCACGAGTAGAGAAGGGCCCATCTTTCCAGGCCAAGTAGTCCCGGCCCACAGAAGGGACAGGGGCATCAACAAGATTACTTATGAGAGAGGTATATTCTAGCATCCGCTGTTCCGACAAGGATTCCGAAATAATAGGGCACCAATCACGCCCATCCCAGCAGCCGGCCACCGTAACACATTTGTTGGGGACCAAAGCGTACAGACGGGGGAACGTGAAACAAAAGGGCCCCCTTCCCGTCCAGTCATCCTCCCAGAAGCGCAGCATAGAACCATCGCCGAGCTTGAATGAGAACAGTGAGCGATTCCGACAAAGAGCACCCATCACCCCACGCCAAAATATAGAGACCTGGCCCCGATAATCACCACGAAAAGCCAAATGGATGCCATCCCCTGCCGCACCCCTCAAACAATTAATCAAGAAGTTGTCCTCCTTACCCCAAATCCTTGCCGCCCACTTGAGCAACAGAGCATCGTTCACCGACGCCAGGCGCCTCACACCCAGCCCGCCCTCCTTCTTAGGGCGCGTGACCTCATCCCAGGCAACGAGGTGCACCCCCTTCCCCCCCCTCCCTTCTTCCCCCACAGAAATGCCCGCATACACTTCTCCAGACGCCAACGAACCCCCTTTGGCATCCCCCGCACCGAGAGAAAGTAGATAGGGATAGAGGAAAGGACGGATTTTAGAAGCACTAACCGGCCACCACGGGAGAGAATCGCCGCGCGCCACCCATCCAGGCGATGCTCGACCTTCTCGACGATCGATTTCCAGTCACGCGTGCGCGCGCGGCCCAGCGTCAAAGGTAAACCCAGGTAGTCGAAGGGAAGATCAGAAGTTTGACAGCCCAGCACGTGCGAGGACATCGCCGCCTCCGCCGAGGACATGAAGAAAGGGACCGCCTTTGATTTGTTAGCATTGATATGAAGACCGGATAGCTCGCTGAACAATTGAATGGTAGTAGCCATTGGGGACGCATTTGAAGGGTCCCCCTCGATGAAGCAAATTGTATCATCAGCAAATTGGACGAGCGGTATGTGGTAGGGGCCCAAAGAGCAGCCCCGAGACAAGCCAGCCCCCACAACACCCTCGATCATGCGCGGCAAAACATCAGCCGCCAGAACGAAGAGGAGAGGGGCAAGGGGGCAGCCCTGGCGTATCCCCCTCCGCGGTTGGAAAGAGCCCCCTACCGGCCTGCCATTGACCAAAAGAGATAGCGAGGCCGTTGACACACAACGCCTCATCCACGTAATCCAAGTAGAGGGGAATCCCCTTCGCCACAGAACGGACCATAAGAACCGCCAATCAAGAGTATCATAGGCTTTGGCAAAATCAATCTTCCAAAGAATTCCCTTTGTTGCATTCCTCCTCCATGACTCAATAATCTCGGAAACAACGGCATAGCAATCAGCAATTTGCCTACCCCGCACGAAGGCGGCCTGCTGTCTCCCCCCTTTCTATTGAACTGCAAGTGATGGCGTTGCCATCCTCTCCCTCGACTCCAGGCGGTGCCCTCCCAAATTGGCTGCGCAAAAAAATGGGTAGCGCCTTGATCACATACTTATATCTCATCAGCATGCGATCAACATAGGGTCAAAGGTGATTGGGGATGATTGATGATGTCAAAACTCCGAGATAGCAACGAAGGAGGAGGCGGCGATCAATCGGGTGTGTGAGCAGTCAAGATAGCAACAACAAGAGCATCAACAACGAGAGTAACAATAGAGAAAGCAACGAGTGACAAAGCATGTTTTCGTTTTAGGTTTAGGCTATATTACAATGGAGAAGGGTTCTCTAGAGAATTAAGGAATTATTCAGATTAGTCGACTCTCTTTAAGATCCAAATCCTATTGAATCTAATAACTTTGACTAGGTGCATAAACATGTTCAAGCATAGCACATATGTGGCATATGCTTCCTGGATTGGTGCAAAGCGGTGTATGGGCCTGCATGATAATTTGGTTCAAGTTTATGGCCTCATATGTGACACAAATGACCACTTTTTTGAAAACCTTTGTGTGCTAAGTGTGCTTGCACGTGTACACATGTATATATGTGCATTGCATGTAACTATTTATGCTACATGCATACGCAGTTTTGTAAATATGTTTGTTTCTATACTATATCTGTGTATTATGTTTACGCATACATGTGTGTGTAGATGGAATATGTGTGCATTCATAAATATGCAAGCATGTGTGCATGCGTGTGTATGCTTGCTTGTGCATCTATTGTGTTGTATGCAGGTCTTTGTATGTGTGTGTGCATACGATGTATGTATATACTTTGTGTATGTGTGTGTGTACAGAATACGTCATGTATGTCTCCATCTAAATGTATGTTATCTTATAAAATGCATGTAGTAGGTCTATGTATATGTGTTGGTGTATGTGTAGGTTTGTGGATATGTGTCTGTGTATGCTTCTGTATGAGTATGTGATTGTAGCATGTGTATGTGTTTGTGTCTATACATGTGCACTGTAGGCTTGTATGTTTTATATATGCATTTATGCGAGCTTTGTATGTTTGTATGTGTGTAACCTTTGTATACAATATGTATATGTGCTTGTTTGTGTATAATGTGTGTGTATACTGTATGTTTGTATGCATGTGTGTTAGTGTTTGAGTACCACACTAATGTGCATGACTGTGTATGTTTGTGTATAAGTGGTGGTTGTGTACCTGCATGGATTTGCAATAATTTGTGTATTTGTAATTTGTGCATGTGTATGTGTAAAATATGTGTACTGTATGTGTGTGTATACGTGTGTTTTTGTATGTAATGTTTGTGCTTGTATGCACAACGCACCTGTGTGAATGTGTGTGATTGTGTATGTGTGTGGCGACTGTGTACATATGATGCATGTATGCATGTATGTATCTCTCTATGTACACGTATGTTTTTGTGTGTGTATTGTGCAGGTGCATTTGTCTGTGAGTGTGTTTATGCATGTAAGTATGGGTGAGTGGGTGTCGCATGGATCCATGCGCGTGTAGGTACGCTTGTGTATGATTGCATGTGCACACTGTGCGCGCGTGTTTGTTTATGTGTATGTCTATATGTATATATCTTTGTGCCAATGTATATGTATATATGTTTGTGCCAGTGTAAGGGTGCTTGCATGTGCATATGCGTTTTCTCTGTCTTATGTATGCTGGGGAAGGGGAGGTTGGAAAAGTATGTATGATGTGTGCATGTCTGTACTGTGCTTATGTTTCCATTCATGCCTGTCGGTGTGGGTACATGGGCCCGATGGTGCGTTCATATACGAGTTTTCCATGCAGGCGTGCTGATATGTTTGTATGCATGTGTATGTGTATGTATGATGTGTGTTTATACATGCATATTCACATCTGTGTTTCTATGTGCGTGCTTTATTTTTTTGCCTTTTGTACGTCTGCGTATACATGTCTATGTCTACATCTGATTGTTTACGTATGGGTAGGTAGGTGAGTGTGTACTATGTGAGTATCCTTGCTTTTATGTGTGCACACACACAATCTGTGTGTATATGTATGTATATTAGTGTTTATGCATGTGTGCGTATTTGTTTCTTGCATGATTCTATATGCCAATGTGCATGCATGTATGTTTACGATTGTGTATAAAATTTTAATGTATGTATGTATGTGCGTGTGTTTTTACGTACTTTGTGTACTGTGTGTATATCTATGTGTGTGTGGTTATGTACGTGTATGCATACATGTGTATATGTCTGGTTGTATGTATGATTGTGTATTTATTGTGTGTGTATGTGCGCTTGTATGTCTGTTTATATATGTGTGCGCATATGTAATATCTCTACATTCTTGTATCTGTATGTGCATTTGTACTATACGCGTGTACTATATATGGGGGTGTGCGTTTATGTGTTTGTGTATGCATGTGTCTGTGCCTGTCTACTATATGAGCATGGGTGTTTGCTTATGTGTATGTACTGTGTGTATGTATGTGCACGCACGCGTGAATTTGTATGTGGATTTGTATATATGTATGTATGTCCTTATATGCGTGTAAGCATGTTTATGCATGTATGTGTATTTTTTGTATGTGCATATGTTGTGTATGTTGTGCGTACGTAAGTGCGTATGCTTGTGTGTTTGTATATATGTTTGTTTCTATGTGGGTATATCTTTATCTATGTATGTACTGTGTATGTGTATTGTGTATGAGTCGCATTGTGTGTATTTTTTTGTACATGCATTTATATCTATGTTTGTGTATGCATTTCTCTAGCACTGTGTACTGTGTGTATATGCATGTTTATTTAAGTTTTGTATATGTGTATGTTTGTGTATATATATTTTGTATTATGTGAGGATTTGTGCGTTCTGTATATATGCACAGGTGTGCAGTGTTTGTATGTATACATTTATGTGTGCATCTATATCTTTGAGTGTCTTAGGTGGTGTTGTGTTTATTTGGATATATGTATGTAATATGAGGATGTATATGTAGTTTGTGTGTATTTTGGGCTTATGTGGGAAGGTTAGTATGTGGTGTTGGGGGTGTGTGGGGGTTGTTAGTGTGTATGATACATGGGTGTGTTATGGGAGGGGGTGTTGATTCATCATTTTAATATGTGAAAATACCAGGAATATGACTTATATCTCACGCAATTAACCTTAAAGAAGTATTAATACACAAATATGCTTGAAATACATTAAACGCTACTTTATCACAAAATAAAACAACAATATATTGATTAGATGATAACAAAATCACTTAATTAAGTATTGAATAATTTGGTCAGAGCCATAGAAAACTCTTGGTTGGACTTTTTATAGAGACCTATGTATTATGTATATTTCTATATGTAAAATATTAGTATATAATTATACTTTTTATAAACCTATATATAAAAAAAACACCAAATGAAATAATATATAGTAACAATTATTGTATACTAATGCTAGGTTGTACTTGTGATAAATATACTACCAAATATTAGTACAATTTTTCAAACATTAAATATAAATATGATTAAATATATAATATACAGAAACATGTAAAATAAGTAATATATACATGATATAATTAAAACATCTTAAAAACACATCATGTAAATATCTATATATGCTATAATTTAATAACACATGTATATGAAAACACTCAAAATTAGATTTCCCACTATTTTTATGTTGAAAATATTTCAAACACATTAAAAATATAAGTCCTATATATTATACATACTATAGATCTAAGTATGTATACAACAACAACAACAAAGCCTTTTCCCACATTAAGTTGGGTTGGCTACATGGATTCTTTGCCTCGATTCAAAATCTTGTGTCATTCTCAAGCTTAGATTCAAAAAACTAAGATCCCTTCGGATTGTCTCATTCCAACACTTCTTGGGCCTTCCTCGCCCTCTCTTAGCTGACTCAACATCCCAAAACTCGCATCTCCTAACTGGTGCATCAACCAACTTCCTTTGCAACGACCAAACCATCTTTAGTGGTTTTCTCTCATCTTATCCTCCATTGAAGCTACACCAACTTTCCTTGTAATCATATCATTCCAAATATTATCTTTACGTATATGACCGCACATCCACCTTACCTTTTTAATTTCTGCTACTATCGTTCTCTACACATGTCTATAGTTCACATACCACCATTTAGATTTATAGAGCATAGCGGGTCTCACAGTTACTTCGTAGAACTTCCTTTTGATTTTCAAAGGAATTTCCTTATCACATAGAACAGTAGAAGATCCTCTCAACTTTAGCCAAACTACATTTATTCTATGAGTAACATCTCCATAGATTTCCCCATAATATTGCAAAATAGATCCTAGGTATCTTAAAAAAATTTCTTCTGAATGTTATCACCAATCTTTACCTCGATTCCTTCTCCACTGCTTCCATCAAATGTGCACTCCACATATTCAATCTTAGCCCTACTTATACTTAGACAAAATCCTTGTATCTACTGCATCTCCAAACCTCAAGCTTCACATTTACTCCATCACTAGTCTCATCAGTCAACACAATATTTTCAACGAATAACATACACCAAGGTATCTCATCCTAAATGTGACTAGTCAACTCGTCCATAAACAAAGTAAGATAGTAAGAAATTGAATTAATAAACAGTAGCTTAGCATGCAAGTATAATTAAATTTAGTTCAATATGAAAAGAAATTAGTTGACATATCAACATGATGGAATTTACATGCCTCCATTACATTCTCCAATAAGATTTTGTTGAATTATTTAATCTTTTCCTATTTATAATAATTTCTTTTCTTTTCGTCTGTACTATGTTACTTTCACAATAGAGTTTCTCCTCTATATAAAAGAACCCTTAAGGCCTCATGAATAAGCAATTCATTTTTCCTCTCCACATGGTACTCAAGCGACTGTCATAGACTGGAGCCCTGTTGCCCTAGGTCTCTCCCTACTCACCGGACTTCTTTTCCTATGTCACCCCCGTCGCGCTGTCATCACTGCCGCATAACACAACACCACCACCTTGCGTTGTCGCCTACTCAACATGCATGCCCGAGCGACGTTGCCGCCTCTCCTACAGGGTATAACAACAACCTAGGGGCACTGCCACCTCACTTGCGGGCCTCCTGCACTGCTGCCAACTCCCTCAAATGCCTGTGGTATGACCTTCTGGCCCCTCCTTACTGCATGTAGGCTTACGCCAAGGAAGGCAACGACCTTTGCCAATGCCTCGAACATATGCCACCATCCTTAAGGAGCCCCCTTACGATACTCACCAATCACTTGACACTCCAAACAGTCTGATTTTGGGATGTTTTTGGTGAAATCAGACCACTACATTGACTCAGTACCCTAGAGTGCCCTCTTGGTTGTTGGGAGCGGTTGTGGCATGAGTCTGCACATGAAACCGATTCCCTATATGATAATGTAGATGCATTCTGATATATCTACTATCCCAGTCGAGTTTTGCATCGATTTCTAATCATTATGTCAAAAATCAAGTGCGACATCTCCTCTTCCTTTGGTTCTTTCATGGGCCTAACACCCATTATGAAAATAGATGGCACCAATTATGAGTTATGGTCCATGTAGTTTTTGACATTGATGTAGCGCGCTTTAAAGGAGCACATTCTGACACAACGAGAGCCGATCGACAAAACTGGGATGAATGCTTCATGGAAGCAGGATGACGTGTACACACGTTTGGATCTTGGGGACTCTCACCAAGAGATAGCCAGTAATATTTTACATCATCCCACTACTAAGACAATGTTGGATATCCTTGCTTTCTCGTGTGGTCAGGCAAAGAATGAGATGAAGATTCTCTAGTTACAATTTGATATTTTTATGGGAAGATATATTGGTCGTCCTCTGCGCAGCTTCTACTCTTCGCTTTGAGGGATGCCCGAGAAGTTGCTAATGGAGGTAAGTTAACACTATATACACAACGTGATTCATAAGGTATTTATCTCTACTTCCCGCACCAGCTTAGGGGAACAAACAACATATTTTTTCACCATGGCTCTAGCCAGAGGGCCATTTCAGAGGTGTTCCAAGCTGAATGATTGACATCTACGCTCCATCTTGAGGGGGAGTGTTGAGAGTTATTGTATATTTTCTTGTTTATTTTCTTTTCTTTTCATCTCAACTATGTAATTTGCCCAACAAGGTTTCTCCTCTTATATATAAGAGAACCCTAGGGCCTCATTATATAACCATTTTAAACTATTAAATTTGAAAAATTTAGCTTTAACCATCATTTAATGTGTGCAGTTTTACATAGTTATAATTCTGGAGAAGAAATGATTCTTACAAGCAAAACATATGACGAAAAATGAATGAAAATCACATACTCATATTCTCATCTGCATGTGATCAACATAGTGTCAGAGGTGATTGGGGATTATTGGTGATGACAAAACACTGAGCTAACAATGAAGGAGGCGACGATGATCAATCGAGTGTGTGCGCAATCAAGATAGCAACAACAAGAGCATCAACAGCAAGAGTAGCAACAGAGAAAGCAACGAACGACAAAGCATGTTGTCGTTTTAGGTTTAGTCTAAATAATAATGGAGAAGGGTTCTTTGGAGAATTAAGGAGTTATTTAGATTAATCGGCTCTCTTTAAGATCCAAATCCTATCGAATCTGATAACTTTGACTGGGTGCATAAACATGTTCAAGCCGAGCACATATGTGGTATATGCTACCTTGTTAGTTGCAAAGACATGCATGAAGAATTGGTTCAAGTTTATGGACTCATATGTGACCCAAATGGCCACTTTCCTAAAATCTATTGTGTGCTATGTGTGCTTGCATGTGTACACATGCATATATGTGCATCGCATGTAATTATTATGTTGTGTGCATATGTAGTTATGTAGTATGCTTGTTTCTATATTGAATCTGTGTATTCTGTGTGCGTGTAAATGTGGATGCGGGTGGAATATGTGTGCATTCATAAGTGTGCAAGCATGCATGGATATGTGTATGCCAGCTTGTGCATCTAATATCTTGTATGCATGTCTTTGTATGTGTGTACTATGTATGTGCATACTTTGTGCATGTGTGCTTGTGTGTATTTTATGCATCGCTACCTCACTTGCGGGCCTCCTGGAGTGCCACCAACTCCCTCAAGTGTCTACGGTATGGCATGCGGGTCCCTTATTGCTGCATGCAGGCTTTCACCAACAGAGGCGGCGACCATCGCTAATGCCTCCAACGCACGCCACCATCCTTGGGGATCCCCCTTACGATACTCAACAATCGTCAAACTCTTCAAACGGTCTGATTTTGGTCCGTTTTCGGGAAATCAAACCTCGATATTGACTCGATTCCCTAGAGCGTGCTCCCTTGGTTGATGGGAACGATTGCGGCATGAGTCTGAACATATAACTGATTCTTGTATGATCGTGTAAATGCATTCTGATCAATCTAGTATCCCAGTCGAGTTATGTATCAACCTTCTTATCATCATGTCAAAAATCAAGGGTGACATCTTCTCCTCGTCCGGTGCTTTCAAGGGCATGGCGTCCATTGTAAAGACAGATGGCACCAATTATGAGTTATGGTCCATGCCATTTATGACCTTGATGTAGTGCACTAACAAGGAGAACGTTCTAACACAATGGGAGCCGACCGACAAGACTGGGGTGAATGCTTTATGAAAGCAGGATGACACATATACACGTGTCCGGCTCTTCGGGACTCTCACCACGGAGATAGCCAACGATATTTTACATCAGCCCACGGCTAAGACAATGTCGATATTCTTGCTTTCTCATATAGTCAGGAAGAGAATGCGACCGATATTCTCTAGTTATAGTTTGATATCCTTGCGTGGAGATAGATTGGTCGTTCTTTGCACAGCTTCTATTCTTCACTTCGAGTGATGTCCGAGAAGCACCACATTGATGTAAATTATCGCTATAAACGTGGCATGATTTAGGTCTTTATTTCTACTTCACATGCTAGCTCAGGGGTACAAACAACATATGTTTTCACCAAGGCTCTAGCCAGAGGGCCATTTTAGAGGTCTTGTCCCAAGCTGAGCGTGATTGGTATCTATGCTCCATCTTGAGCTGGAGTGTTGAGAGTTATTTTATATTTTCCTAGTCATATATTTTCCTTTCTTTCCTTTTCATCTCTACTATGTAATTTGGCCAACAAGGTTTCTTCTTTTATATATGAGAACCCTATAGCCTCAGTATATAACTGTTTTAGATTGTTAAATCTGAAAAATTTGGCTTTAGCCATCATTTAGTGTGTATGGTTTATAGAGTTATAATTTTGGAGAAGAAGAAGTAATTCTTACTAGTAGAACATACGATAACAAATGAATTAAAATCACATACTCAAATTCTCATTAGCATGTGATCAACATAGGGTCATGGGTAGTAGGGTCATGTGTAGTTAGGGATGATTGACGATGACAAAAATCCAAGCTAGCAATGATGGAGGAGGCAACGATCAACCGAGTGTGTGAGCAGTCAAGATAGCGGCAACATGAGCATCAACATGGAGAGTAGCAATAGAGAAAGCAACGACCGACAAAGCATGTTGTCATTTTAGGCTTAGGATAGATAACAATGGAGAAGGATTCTTAGGAGAATTAAGGAATTATTCAAATTAATCGACTCTATTTAAGATCTGAATCCTATATAATATGATAACTTTGACTAGATGCATAAACATGTTCAAGCGAATCACATATGTGGTATATGTTACCTGGTTTGTTGCAAAGGCGTATATGGGTCTGCAGGAAGAATCGGTCCAAATTTATGGCCTCATATGTGACCTAAATGACCACTTTCTTGAAAATGATTGCGTACTATGTGTGCTTGCATGTTTAAACATGTAAATGTGTGCATCACATGTAACTATTTATGTTGTGTGCATATGTAGTTCTGTAAGTATGTATGTTTCTATACTGTATCTGTGTATTATGTGTGCACGTGTATGTGTGTGTGTGGGTGGAATATGTGTGCATTCATAAGTATGTAAGCATGCATGCATGTGTGTGTATGCTTGCTTGTGCATCTACCGTGCTGTATGCATGTCATTGTATGCGTGTGTACTATGTATGTGCATACTTTGTGTATGTGTGCTTGTGTGTACTGTATGCATCATGTATGTGTCCATCTAAATGTATGTTTTCTTATGCAATGCATGTAGTATGTCTATGTATATGTATTTATGCATGTGTTCTTTGTGTGTGCAGGTGTGTGGATATGTGTGCGTATGGTGTATGTGTGTAGGAGTATATGTATGGGTATGTGTGTCTCTCTCCATGTGTGTATGTAATTGTAGTCCGTGTATGTTTTTATGTCTATACGTGTGCATTGTAGGCTTGTAATTGTATACTGATATGCATTTATGCGAGGTTTGTACATTTGTATGTGTGTAACCTGTGTATGCAATTGTATACGTGTTCGATTGTGTGTAATGTGTGTATAGTGTATGTTTGTATGCATATGTGTTTGTGTTTGTGAGTGCTACACTCATGTATGCATGACAATGTATATTTGTATATAAGTGGTGTTTGTGTAACTATATGTATTTGCATTTATCTTTGTATTTGTAATGTGAGCACGTGTCTGTTCATGTATGCATACTGTATGTGTATGTGTGTCTATGCTTTCGTATGTAATGTGTGTGCTTGTATGTACAACACGCTTGTGTGCATATGTGTTCTTATGTATGTGTATGGGTATTGTGTACATATGATGTCTGCCTGCATGTATGTCTCTATGTATATGTATGTTTTTGTGTGTGTATCGTGGGCGTGCATGTTTCTTTGAGTGTGTCTATGTGTGTAAGAATGACTGGGTGGGTGTTGCATGGATCCATGTTTGTGTAGGCACGCCTGTGTATGATTGCATGTGTACACCATGCGTACGTGTTTGTTTGTGTGTATGTCTATATGTATATATGTTTGTGTTAGTGCAAGTGTGCATGCGCGCGCATGTGCATTTTCTTTGTCTATGTATGCCAGGAAGGGGGGTTGGATACATGTGTGTATGATATGTGCATGTTTGTGCTGTGGTTGTGTTTTCATTCATGCCTGTGGGTGTGGGTACAGGGGCTCGAGTGTGTGCTCGTATATGGGTTTTCCTTGCGTATGTGCATATGCTTCTATGCTTGTGTATTGTATGTATAATGTGTGTTTATACATGCATATTCATATTTGTGTTTCTATGTGTTTGCTTTATTTTTTATGTATTTCATACGTCCGCATGTGCATGTCTGTGTCTCCATCTAATAGTTTATGTGTGGGTAGGTAGGTGAGGGTGTGTGTGTTTCTGTGTACTATGTGTGAGTATCCATGCTTTTATGCGTGTGCACACACACTCTGTGTGTATCTGTATGTATATCTGTATATGTATGTCTATGTGTGTGTATGTGTATTTATTTCTTGTGTGATTTTCTTTATGCATGTGTATATGTATGTTTGTTTACATTTGTATATAAAGTTTTTACGTATATATGTATGCGTACGTGTTTTATGTACCTTGTGTGGCATGTGTATATGTGTGTGTGGTTATGTACGTGTATGCATACATATGTATATGCCTGGTTGTATGTATGACTTTGTATGTATTATGTGTACGTGTGCATGTATGCATGTTTATGTATGTGTGCGCAATTGTAATATCTTTATGTTTTTGCATTAGTATGTGCTCTTGTACTATGTAGAGGGGTGTGGTTTTATTGATGTTTGTGTCTGCATGTGTCTGTGCCTGTCTACTGTATGGGTATGGATGTTTGCTTATATGAAATACTGTGTGTATTTATGTGCATACATGCGCGCATTTGTTTGTGTATTTGTATATGTATATATATGTATTTCTTTATATGTGTGTGTACATGTCTTTGAATGTATGTATATTTTTGGTGCGTATATATGTTGGGTATGTTGTGTGCAAGTGAGTTCGCAAGCATGTGTGTTTGTATATATATTTGTTTCTATGTGGGTGTCTTTATATGTATATGTATTGTGTATGTGTATTGTGTATGAGTAATATTGTGTGTATTTTTATTTGTGTCTGCATCTATATCTACGTTTGTGTATGCATTTCTCTATCACCGTGCATTGTGTGTATGCATGCTTATGCAAGTGCATGTATGTGTGTTTGTGCATATTTTTTGTATTGCATGACAATTTCTGCTTTCTGGATATGCATATGTATGTACGAGTGTGTAGTGTTTGTATGTATACATATATGTGTGCATCTATATCTTTGTGTTTTAATTGGTATTGAGTATCTTGGGTGGTGTTTGTTTTTATTTGGACATATGTATGTGATGTGGGGATGTATATATGGTTTGTGCGCATTTGGGACTATGTGGGAAGGTGAATATATGGTGTTGGAGGTGTGTGGTGGTGGTTAGTGTGCATCATACGTGAGCGTGTGACGGGAGGGGGTGTCCAATTCTTTATGTTAACATGTGAAAATGTAAAGAATCCAACTTATATCTCATGTAATTAACTTTAAAGAAGTATTAATACACAAATATGGTCGAAATACAATACATGCCAATTTATCACACAAAAAAACTTTTATTAGGTGACAACGAAACCACTTAATTAAATATTGAATAATCTGGTTAGAATCCTAAAAAAGTCTAGGTTGGACTTATTTTAGAATGCCTATGTATATTTCTATATGTAAAATATTAATATAAAATTATAATTTATAAAATTATACATAAAAGAAGACACCAAATAAAACAATATATACAAAAATTTATTGTAATTATTGTATACTAATGCTAGATTGTACTTGGGATTTTAGTATCATCTTTCAAAAATATTAAATGTAAAAAAATTAAATATATTATATATTAAAACATGGAAAATAAATAAATAATTATGATATAATTAAAACATCTTAAAAACACCTCATGTAAATATCTATATATGATATAGCTAATTAATAACACATGTATAGGAAAATACTCAAATTATGTTTCCAAATATTTTTAGATGTTTAAAAATATCTAATAAATATTAAAAATATGAATCCTATTGTGTATATTATATATTCTGTAGATCTAAGTATTTATACAACAACCTTAGCAAAGCATTTTCCCACATTAAATAGGGTTGGCTACATGGATTCGTTGCCTCCATTTAGATCTTTCTTGGGCCATTCTCAAGCTTAGATCAAAAAAATAAGTTCCCTTCAGATAGTCTCATTCCAACTCTTCTTGGGCCTTCCTCACCCTCTCTTAGCTGACTCAACGTCCCGAAACTCGCACTCCTAACTGATGTATTGGCCGACTTCCTTAAGCATTTTTCTCTCATCTTATCCTCTACCGAAGCTACATCAACTTTTTCTTTTGATGGCATCATTCCAAATCCAATCTTTACGTATATGTCCACACATCTATCTTAGCATTTTCATTCTGTTGTTGTCATTCTCTACACATGTTTATGGTTCATAAACCAACATTCAGGTTTATAGAGTATAGCAGGTCTCACAGCTGCTTTAAAAAACTTTCCTTTGACTTAGGAATTTTCTTATCACATAGAACAATAGAGGCTCCTAACCACTTTAGC
Organism: Ottelia alismoides; assembly: GCA_037367405.1. NCBI lineage: Eukaryota > Viridiplantae > Streptophyta > Magnoliopsida > Alismatales > Hydrocharitaceae > Ottelia > Ottelia alismoides. The sequence goes on along the minus strand of JAZKJV010006953.1, from coordinate 716,248 downwards.
CAAACCACATTTATTCTATGAGTAACATCTCCATAGATTTAAACATCATGTTGCAAAATAGATCCTAAGTATTTTAAAAACTTTTTCTTCTGAACGTTATCATCACCAATCTTCACTTCATTTCCTTCACTACTGCTTCCATTAAATGTGCACTATATATATTCAGCCTTAGCCTACTTATACGAAATCCTTTAGTCTCTAATGCATGTTTCCAAACCTCAAGCTTCACATTTACTTCATCTCTAACCTCATCAATCAACACAATATCATCAATAATGCGACTAGTCAGATTGTCCATAATCAAAGTAAAATAGTAACAAATTGACTTAATAAATAGTAGCTTAGTAGGCAAGTATAATTAAATTTAGTTTAATATAAAAAGAAATTAGGTTCCACATCAACTGGGAAGAAATTACACCAAGGTATCTCCAATAAGATTTTGTTGAAATATTCTATCTTTTCCTATTTATCTAATTTCTTTTCTTTTCATCTTTACATTGTAACTTTCCCTATAGGGTTTCTCCTCTTTATATAAAAGAACCCTAAGTCCTCATGAATAAGCAATTCATTTTTTCTCTACACATGGTACCAGAGGGACTGTCATAGACCGAAGCCCTATTACCCTGGGTCTCTCCCTACCCATCGGCCTTCTTCTCCCATCTTGCCACTATCGTGCTGCCATCATCACCACATAACACAACACCCCATTGCATCGTCCCCTACTCAATGTGCAGACCCTAGCGTCACCACTACCTCTTTCGCGGGGAACAATAACCACCTAGGGGCACCAACACCTCGTTTATAGGCCTCTTACAACACCTCTAACTCCCTCAAATGCATGTGGTCTGACCTGCGAGCCCCTCCTTGTCGCATGCAGGCTTCCGCCAATACTGGTGGCGGCCATCGGCGATGCATCCAACATACACCACCATCCTTAGGGTCCCCTTATGATACTCTCAATCGTTGGACTCTCAAACTGGTCTGATTTTGGGTCATTTTTTGTGAAATCAGACTCTACGTTGACTCGGTTCCTAAAGCACCCTCTTTGTTGATGGGAATGGTTGTGGCATGAGTTTGCTCATGCTAATGATTCCCTGTGTGATCGTGCAGATGCATTCTGATTGATCTACTACCCCAGTCGAGAAGGAAGTGATGAAGAATCGCGCATCACAGAAGCATGGAGATTGTATCATATATGATCTCGGTCAACTAGTCATACTAGTCGGGTAGCAGAATTTAAAATTTTGTGATGAAACCACAAGACATGGGAACAATTCCCATGTTGTTTCATCTTGATCACACAAGTATAACTATATAAGGATTACCTCTTGAAGCGTGGTCACGATCTCATAGCCTCCAAAGGAAGATGCCTCCTATCTCAAGTCCAATTCAACAAGAGAGCACTTGTGGGCGCATGGATGAAATACATGCTTCCCATAATCCAAGATGACGATCCAAGTGAGGAACCTCTTGATTTCATCATACGAAATCCACCACCTTCTTTGAGAGCATGATGCGTCGAAAAAGACGGAATTCCACGAGTAGTCAGTCCGGCAACACGACGGCAATGCGACGACAGTGGAGCTATCAAGAAAACCCTAGGTGGACATCCACCAAGAGTTGTGAGAGAGAGAAATATGGACCATGTGTAGAGAGAGATGGACCACGTGTAGAGATAGAGAGAGTGAATTGTTGCAACTTTTGCTTCAACTTGTTTATGTAGAGAAAGAGCTAGTTAGCCTTTCTTTTATAGCGAATTGGATGGTGGAGATGCACTCATAATTAAAATCAATGGTCAATATTTTGTTGCAACAATTTACAACATTATAATTAATTTAAAAGAAAAAAAGTTGAAGACATTCTACAATAAATCATTTCAATTAAAATCAATTAATATGTAGAAGGAATAGGAAAGAGGAGTGCCCCCTTTCCTTATAGGAGACGGACAACCACATCGTGCTTCCACCATGGTCATCCGCTCCTAATAATGAGTAGAGTGTACTCCACTTAATTCATTATTTGGTGAGATCACAATCTCCACCAACTCTTCTACATGTGCAGAAATTTATATTTTGAATTATCATTGAAATATTTTCAAATTATTTTGTGAAAATTTCAATCATGCCATTGATAATAATGAATCATATTCAGCCATCCAATATTAAATGTAAATCACATTTACATCTAATTGTATAATGTAAATCCAATTCACATTTAGTTGTATAATACGAATCCAATCCACTTTGACTTGTAAATTATGCGTTCATGTGTGTGCGTATGTATGTGCATGGGTACTATATGCATATTTGTGTGTCCGCATGTATGCATGTTTTTATGTGCATTATGCATGTACATGTGTTTTGTGAGTGTGTCTGAGTGTATATGAGTGTTAGTGGGTGGGTGTTGTGTGGTTCCGTGAGTGTGTACATATGCCTGTGTATGATTGCATGCACGTACTGTTGGAGTATTCGTGTGTGCGCCCATTGAGTTGTAACATGGTAAATGGATCATGGAGAAGATCCATTTACCCCATCCAGTGTTTAGTCCCATACCGCCTAGTGATGGGACTTGGAGGCTTTGGAGAGGCTATATAAGGAGCCCCCATGGCCTCAAATTTCAGCGAAATTCGGTCGAATTTCTGTCGAATATCGATATCCAGTCGAAATCGAAATTCGACCGAAATGACTGAAATGATCGAAATATGGGGGTCCTAGTACAAAAAATGACCGAAATGACCGAAATTTCGGTCGAAATTCCACCGAAATTCCTTCGAAATTCTGTTTTGGTCGATACCGAAATGGTGACCGAAACCGACATTTAAGGCCTTGGGAGCCCCAGGCCTCCTGTACTCATTGAGAAAAGCAATGCATAGTATGCCCCTTTGAGGGCTTCTTCCGTGGTTTCATCCCGCTCCTCACGGAGTAGGGTTCCACGTAAAATCCCGCGTTCTTATTCTTATTTATCTTTTATCCATGTTTACGCTTCCGCTTCCGATTTTCTAACATGGTATCAGAGCGGGTCGATTCTCGAGGAGATTTTTTTCATCTTTTGTTCGAGATTCGATTTTTGAAGATTATTCAGTATTTATCTGTTGTTTGACAATCTGTACGATCAGATTGAGATTCGATCCGTCAGATTATTGGTGAAGATTATTTGTTTAAGACTATATTCCAGAAATTTTTAGGGTTTTGAAACCCTAATATTGCTCAGTTTCAAGCAACATCCAGTCCCAAATCGACGGCCCTGGCGGCTCTAGCGTTATTCAACATCGCCTCCAAGCAGCTCTCCCGCGCAGGCCGCACCTCCAGGCGGGTGGTGGCGTCGCCCCCTCTCCACCAGACCTCGGCTCCAGAACCCCTCCCCTCCTGGCATCCCTTCAAGTCCTCCTCGGGCTCCCTCAGCGGCGCAGGCGGCGCCGCACAGCCGTGCGATGGCCTCTCTCTCTATCCGCGCGATGCCGCGCCCTGGCGATACCTCCATGGCAGCCCTCGAGACCCTCCCACCCTTCCAGCGTTCCCAGACGGTCCAGCACCACCGCCTCGGTGCTCCAGCCCTCCGCCTCTCTCCCTGACATCACTCTTTCCAGGCCGGAGCGTCGACTCCCGAAGCATCATCTCGCAGGTGCTTTGCACGAAGCCCCCTGTGACTCCTCCAGCCCGATTGACGAAACCCTAGCGCGCCTCCAAGTCCTTCCTTCCTCGGCGCGTCCAGGCGATCCTGCCTCCGCGCATCCATGCAGCGCGCGTAGCCCCGCGTGCATCCAGTCGGCGGCGTTCATCTTCAGTTCCAGGAGGCGGCGGCTCCATTCAGGAATAGGTTTCCACAATGGGGAACCTTTAGGGCACGATTGCCCTTATTTATTAAAAAAAAGAGGTAGAGGGGACTCCTGTGTTTTTAGGCCATCTGGGCCGATTGTTTTAAAAAAAATTATTATGTGGAGGGGGGGCTGCTTTAAAATCGTACGCCCAAAGAAAAAAGATGTGGTTAAAAAAATTATGAAAAAAAAAGGCCGCGTACAAAAAAAACTCGTACGCAAAGCAAAAAAAAAAAGCAAAGCCGAAAAAAAATGGTTGAAACGGCTTTAAAGAAAAATGTTAAAAAAAATGGACGGCTAAAAAAAATGAAAAGCCGAGAAAGAAAATTGTTCATGTTTTGAAAAGCCGAAGAAGATTTTGTGATCGGCTAATTAGTTTTCCCCATTTTATCTTGTCTTCTCCCAACTTTGTCGATGTTCATTTTCCGACAAGTATGGGAGAAAGGGGGAGTATGGTGTAGAGTCACAGTTCTTCTCCAGATGTCAGATGCCAGATGCAAATTATCCATACCAACCAGATATTTCAGACTCTACATTTGTTCAGACTCGACGATCATTGTTTGAGTCTCCAGTTTCATACACGCACGAGTGTGTGGTCATTTTCAGATGAGCATATGTTGCCATCATCAGTTCGAGGTCCCCATGATTCTTGTTGTTGTTCGGCCAGAGTTTTCATGTGAGCCATAGAGACACCAGAGCAGTGCACCATTCTCTGAGCCAGATGGGAGAGACCCAGTTCTCCGATGAGGAGACTTCAGGCACAGTTTCAGACTCGATGTTCAGATTCCGAGTCTTCAGTTGACTCACACTCCAGCCCGTTCGTCCTCCTCACCTGCACGACATGAGAAGCAACGTCCTCGACTGCAGCAATGTGCGCGTTGGGTTGATATTGTCCGTAGTGTCCTGCAGCGTTGAGTTGAGTCTCTTTATGTTTGTCCAAGCTGAGCATTGCATGCTCCAGCTTGAGGGGGAGTGTTGGAGTATTCGTGTGTGCGCCCATTGAGTTGTAACAGGGTAAATGGATCATGGAGAAGATCCATTTACCCCATCCAGTGTTTAGTCCCATACCGCCTAGTGATGGGACTTGGAGGCTCTGGAGAGGCTATATAAGGAGCCCCAGACCTCCTGTACTCATTGAGAAAAGCAATGCATAGTATGCCCCTTTGAGGGCTTCTCCCGTGGTTTCATCCCGCTCCTCACGGAGTAGGGTTCCACGTAAAATCCCGTCTTCTTTATATTTCTTTATCTTTTTCCATGTTCACTTCCGCATGTTTATTTTTCTAACACGTACTATGCAAATGTGTTTGTTTATGCATATATTTGTTTGTATATACATTTGTACCAACATAAGTATGCATATGTGTGTGCATGTAGGTGCATGCATGTTTATGTGTGTCTGTTTGTGTATGTGAGGGTGGTGGTTGGACTGGTGTGTATGATGTGTGTGTATGTGCTGTGGTTGTGTTTGTATTCGTGCCCATGGGAGTTGGTACATGAGTCCAAGGGTGTGTTTATATGCTAGTGTGTCCTCATATGCATGTGTCTTGTTGAAGTATGTAATAGAGTGGTAATTGGATCTCTCCAGGATCCAATTACCACTCACTTATGTTTAGTCCCATATGGATGGGTCGTGGGACTCTGGTCTGTCTGTAGGGCTATATAAGGCGCCCCACACCCCTGTACTCAATGAGGAACTTCAATAGAAGATCTGGCCCTTTGAGGCCTTCTCCCGTGGTTTCATCCCGCTCCCTCACGGAGTAGGGTTCCACGTAAATTGTCTCTGATTATCGATTAGCTTCCGCGTTTATGTATTTCAACATGGTATCAGAGTGGTCGATTCTAGGATTTATTCTTGAAGATTTTTATGTTCATATCAGAGCAAGGTTTGAGAAGAAAGAGATTGTTTCATATATTTTGTTCTAGGGTTCCATCAGGAACCCTAACTCTGCCAAGCGGCTTGATTCTCATGAGGGACATTACCATGATATTCGGGGCCTCCAACTACATCTTGTAAAGCCTCCAAAGCTATTACAGGCTGATTAGGAGAGGTGAAAGCGACAAAGCACTGTACAAATGGACCACCTCCAGAATTTCTGGATTCCTTTGTAACAAGTCTTACCTCACAGAACCCTAAAATTTCAATGCTCATCCCGACATGGCGTAGGCGAACTACAACTCCAGTTATTTGCAGCCGTCATGACAATCAACGTCAACCACACATCCGAGAGAGGAGAAGGTAACGTGAAGCCACGATGAATTGCAGCAACGATCCCATAAAAAATGGCAGAGTCGATCTGCAGCTCCTCTGATATGGCTCCTCCCCTTTCTCCTGAACTACAAGCGATGGCATTGCCACCCTCTCCCTCGATACCAGGCGGTGCCCTCCCAAGTTGGCCACGCAAAAAAAGGTAGCGCCCTGTTCACATACTTATATCTCATCAGCATGCGATCAACATAGGGTCAGAGGTGATTGGGGATGATTGATGATGACAAAACTCCAAGATAGCAACAAAGGAGGAGGCGACGATCAATCGGGTGTGTGAGCAGTCAAGATAGCAGTAGCAAGAGCATCAACAATGAGAGTAGCAACAAAGAAAGCAACGAGTGACAAAGCATGTTATCGTTTTAGGTTTAGGCTATATTACAATGGAGAAGGGTTCTCTAGCGAATTAAGGAATTATTCAGATTAGTCGACTCTCTTTAAGATCCAAATCCTATTGAATATGATAACTTTGACTCGGTGCATAAACATGTTCAAGCATAACACATATGTGGCATATGCTACATGAATAGGTGCAAAGGTGTATATGGGCATGCATGATAATTTGGTTCAAGTTTATGGCCTCATATGTGACCCAAATGACCACTTTTAAAAAAACTTTTGTGTGTTAAGCGTGCTTGCACGTGTACACATATATATTTGTGCATTGCATATAACTATTTATGCTACGTGCATACGTAGTTTTGTAAGTATGTTTGTTTCTATACTATATCTGTGTATTATGTGTACACATTCACGTGTGCGCTGATGGAATATGCATGCATTCATAAGTGTGCAAGCATGTGTGCATGCGTGTGTATGCCAACTTGTGCATCTATTGTGTTGTATACATGTCTTTGTATGTGTGTGCATACAATGCATGTACATACTTTGTGTATGTGTGTGTACAGTGTACGTCTTGTATGTCTCCGTCTAAATGTATGTTTTCCTATACAATGCATGTAGGAGGTATATGTATATGTGTTGATGTATGTGTAGGTTTGTGGATATGTGTTTGTGTATGCCTCTGCATGTGTACGTCTGTAGGCTTGTATGTTTATATATATATGCATATATGCGGGATTTGTATGTTTATATGTGTGTAACCTGTGTATACCATATGTATATGTGCTTGTTTTTGTATAATGTGTGTATATTGTATGTTTGCATGCATGTGTGTTTGTGTTTGTGAGTACTACACTCATGTGCATGACTGTATATGTTTGTATATAAGCGGTGGTTGTGTAACTACGTGGATTTGCAATAATTTGTGTATTTTTAATGTGTACTTGTGTATGTTCGTGTATGTATAAAATGTATGTGTACTGTATGTGTGTGTATACGTGTGTTTTTGTATGTAATGTTTGTGCTTGTATGCAAAACACGCCTGTGTGAATGTGTGTGATTGTGTATGTGTATGGCGACTGTCTACATATGATGCCTGTATGCATGTACGTATCTCTCTATGTACATGTATGTTTTTGTTTGTGTATTGTGCATGCACATTTGTCTGTGAGTGTGTCCATGTGTGTAAGTATGAGTGAGTGGGTGTCGCATGGATCCATCGTGTGTAGGCATGTCTGCGTATGATTGCATGTGCACACTGTGTGTGCATGTTTGTTTGTTTGTGTCTTTATGTATATATGTTTGTGCCAATGTATATGTATATACGTTTGTGCCAGTGTAAGGGTTCTTGCACGTGCATATGCGTTTCCTGTGTCTTATGTATGCCGGGGAAGGGGATGTTGGAAAAGTGTGTATGATGTGTGCATGCCTGTGCTGTGGTTATGTTTCCATTCATGCCTATCGGTGTGGGTACATGGGTCCAATGGTGCGTTCATATACCGGTTTTCCATGCAGGCATGCGGATATGTTTGTATGTTTGTGTATGCGTATGTATAATGTGTGTTTATACATGCATATTCACATCTGTGTTTATGTGTGCTTTATTTTTTTTGTCTTTCGTAAGTCTGCGTGTACATGTCTATATCTACATCTGATTGTTTATGCGCGGGTAGGTAGGTGAGTGTGTGTATTTCTATGTACTATGTGTGAGTATCCACACTTTTATTTGCCTGCACACACATAATTTGTGTGTATCTGTATGCATATATGTATATTTGTGTTTATACATGCATGCATATTTGTTTCTTGTGTGATTCTTTATGCCAATGTGCATGTATGCATGTTTACGATTGTGTATAAGCTTTTAATGTATGTATGTATGTATGCGTGTGTTTTTATGTACTTTGTGTACTGTGTGTATATGTATGTGTGTGTGGTTATGTACGTGTATGAATACATGTGTATTTGTCTAGTTGCATGTATGACTATCATTTATTATGTGTATATGTGTGCATGTATGCCAATTATATATGTGTGTGCATATGTAATATCTATACGTTTTTGTATCTGTATGTGCTTTTGTACTTTGCGTGTGTACTATATATGGGGGTGTGAGGTTATATGTGTTTGTGTATGCATGTGTCTGTGCCTGTCTACTACATGAGCCTGGGTGTGTGCTTATGTGTATACACTGTGTGTATGTATGTGCATGCACATGCGAATTTGTATGCAAATTTGTACATATGTATGTATGTCCTTATATGTGTATAAGCATGTTTATGCATGTATGTGTATTTTCTGTGTGCATATGTTGTGTATGTTGCGTGTACATGAGTATGTATGCTTGTGTGTTTTTATACATGTTTGTTTCTATGTGGGTATATCTTTATCTATGTATGTACTGTGTGTATATTGTATATGAGTCGCATTGTGTGTATTTTTATTTTTGTGCATGCGTTTATATCCATGTTTGTGTATGCTTTTTTCTAGCATTGTATACTGTGAGTATATGCATGTTTATGTAAGTGTTTGTATATGTCTATGTTTGTGTATATATTTTTCGTATTGTGTGAGGATTTGTGCGTTATGTATATATTTACAGGTATGCAGTGTTTGCTTGTATACATTTATGTGTGCATCTATATCTCTGTGTTTTAATTGGGTATTGAGTGTCTTAGGCGGTGTTTTGTGTTTATTTGGACATATGTATGTGATATGGGGGTGTATATGTGGTTTGTGTGTATTTGGGCTTATGTGGGAATGTGAGTATGCGGTGTTGAGGGTGTGTGGTGGTTGTTAGTGTGCATGATACGTGGGTGTGTTAGGGGAGGGGGTGTTAGATTCATCATTTTAATATGTGAAAAATACCAAGAATCTGACTTGACTTACATCTCATGCAATTAACCTTAAAGAAGTATTAATACACAAATATGCTCGAAATACATTAAACACTAATCACAAAAAACACAAAAGTATATTGATTACATGATAATAAATCACTTAATTAAGTATTGAATAAATTGGTCAGAATCATATAAAACTCTAGGTTGGATGTTTTATAGAATACCTATGTATTATATATATTTCTATACGTAAAATATTAATATATAATTATACTTTTTATAAACCTATATATAAAAAAAGACACCAAATGAAATAATATATAAAATCATTTATTATAATTATTGTATACAAATGCTAACATCTTAAAAAACTTCATGTAAATATCCATATATGATATAATCAATTAATAACTCATGTATATGAAATTACTCAAAATCAGATTTCCAACTATTTTTATATGTTAAAAATATCTAAGACATATAAGTCCTATCGTGTATATTATACATAGTATAGATCTAAGTATGTATACAACAACAATTCCTTTTCCCACATAAGTAGGGTTGGCTACATGGATTCTCTGTCTCGATTCAGAATCTTGTGTCATTCTCAGGCTTAGATCCAAAAAACTAAGATCCCTTCGGATAGTCTCATTCCAACACTTCTTAGGCCTTCCTCATCCTCTCTTAGCTGACTCAACATCCGAAAAATCGCATCTCCTAACTGGTGCATCATCCGACTTCCTTTGCAAAAGACCAAACCATCTTTAGCGATTTTCTCTCATCTTATCCTCCATTGAAGCTACACCAACTTTCCGTTTAATCATATCATTCCAAATATTATTTTTACGTATATGACCACATATCCGTAAGAACAAAGGAGGAGTATCGTGGTGCCTCTGTATAAGAACAAAGGAGACATTCAAAATTGGAAGCAAGAAAATGCCTTGGCTTACGAATCTATTCAATGTTATTTGGCGAAGCAAGAAAATGCCTGAAGATTGGAGGAGGAGTATCGTGGTGCCTCTGTATAAGAACAAAGGAGAATTCAAAATTGTTCAAATTACAGAGGTATCAAGCTGATGAGTCACACTATGAAAATTTGGGAACGTGTGATCGAAAGAAGGTTGAGGCAAGTTTCCCAAGTAAAAGAAAACCAATTCGGATTCATGCCAGGTCGCTCAACTATTGAAGCCATCCATTTGCTGAGGAGAACAATGGAGATTTATAGAGCTAAAAGGAAGAATCTCCATATGATCTTTATTGATTTGGAGAAGGCTTATGATTCCGTCCCACGAGAGATACTGTGGAGAGTTTTGGAGAAGAGACAAGTACCTGTCCTATACATTAATCTCATAAAGGATATGTATGATAGGGCTTTATCTTGTGTAAGAACCCTGACAGGGAAGACTGACTATTTTGGTATCAACATTGGTTTACATCAAGGTTCAGCTTTGAGTCCATTTCTTTTTACTTTGATTATGGACGAGTTGACAAGTCACATTCAGGATGAGTTACCTTGGTGTATGTTATTTGCTGATGATATTGTGTTGATTGACGAGACTACAGATGGAGTAAATGAGAAGCTTGAGGTTTGGAGACATGCATTGGAGACTAAAGGTTTTCGTATAAGTAGGGCTAAGACGGAATATATGGAATGCACTTTTGATGGAAGCAATGGTGAAGGAATCGAGGTGAAGATTGGTGACGATAACATTCAAAAGAGAGATTCTTTTAGATATCTGGGATCTATTTTGCAATATGATGGGGAAATTGATGGAGATGTTACTAATAGAATAAATGCAGGCTGGCTAATGTGGAGAGGAGCCTCCGCTGTTCTCTGTGATAAGAAAATTCCTTTAAAAATTAAAGGAAAGTTTTACAAAGCAGCTGTGAGACCTGCTATGCTTTATGGTTCTGAATGTTGGCCTGTGAACCATAGACATGTGCAGAGAATGGCTGTAGCAGAAATGAAAATGCTAAGATGGATGTGTGGACATACACGTAAAGATCAGATTCGAAATGATGCAATCAAAAATAAAGTTGGTGTAGCTCCGATCGAGGATAAGATGCGAGAAAACCGCTTAAGATGGTTTGGTCATTTGCAAAGAAGGTCAACTGATGCACCGGTTTGGAGATGCGAGTGTTGGGATGTTGAGCCGGCTAAGAGAGGGCGAGGACGGCCCAAAAAGTGTTGGAAAGAGACTATACGAAGGGATCTTATTGAAACGAGCATGGCTGGATGTAGACCCTCGATTACTCCTATGGATCCAAGTATGAAATTATATGACAACAACATTGAGGAGGTTGACAGGAGAACATATAGATAAATGGTGGGTAAGCTTCTTTACATCATTATAACTCGACCTGATATTGCCTTTGCAGTAAGTCGAGTGAGCCAGTTCATGGAACAACCAAAAACAGATACATATGGATGCCATATATGTGATACTAAGGTATCTAAAGTCTTCTCCAAGCTCATGATTGTTGTTTAGAAGGACACAGATTTATCTATTTCTGCATGTGCGGATGCAGACTATGCAGTATGCCCTAAGGATCGAAAGTCTACGTCAGGCTTTGCAGTTTTTGTGGAAGCTCTCTGGTTTCTTGGAAAAGCAAGAACAAACTATTGTGGCTAGATCTAGTGCTGAGTCTGAATATAGGGGCCAATGGCACAAGTAAGCCACGGAAATGATGTGAGTTCGAGCTGTACTAGAAGACTTACTATACATGTACCTCTACCCATGCAGCTACAGTGTGATAATCAAGCTGCTTTGTTCATTGCCAATAATCCAGCCTTTCATGAAAGGACAAAACATATTGAGGCAGACTACCACTACACTAGAGATATGATCCAGAAGGGCCTTGATTTTTACTTCACATGTTAGTTCAGGGGAGCAGACTGCCGACATCTTCACCAAGCCATTGCTCAGAAGACCGTTCCAGAAATGTTTTTCCATGCTGAGCATGATTGATATCTATTGCTCCATCTTGAGGGGAAGTGTAGAGATAATTATGTAGTCTATGTATCGTTTATTCGATTTTTATTTTCCTGATATCTTCTTATGTAATTTACCCATAGGTCCTCTCTATATAAGAGAGCGTAGGGTTCTTTGGAATAGACAGATAACTCTTTTCCACCAACATAAATCTTTTAAGTGCACAAGAATAATAATTTGCTTATTTTACAATATTTCCTTCATCTTTTATGACTAAGCATTTTTCTTCTGTTCCTTCAATTGTTGCTACATTTGTGTTTCATCCACAATATGATGTTGATAAGATTCTTCATTCATCTCCTGCTGTAAACGATGATCCTATTCCTTTCCATGAGATGTAGCTGGTGTAAACTACTACCGTCCTTATTTAGGATTATATGAGTTTTAGGATAAAGTGTTGCAACTTCTTTGTTCAAACTTGATGTTGTTGTCCTATTTGCGAAGATTGCAGCAGCTGCTGTGATGAGATAGCTACATTTTTTGGTGAAGTAAAAGATCCATCTATTGATGGAATGGAATCCCTACTTTTCCTTTTCTGCGATTGCTTCTTTTTAACATCAGTCCTTCCTCCTCACATTGCTTAGTAGCTATTTCTGATGTATAAACTAACTTTTATAATATTAGAAACACATTTCTCAAAACTTGAGATTCCATTCTCCACATCAACATGCACCGTAGGCTTCTCAGAATGTTGATTTTCCATCAGATTTTGTGCCTTTTCTTGTTATTGCTGCAACTGATTGTTAATTATTGATGGTGTTTTTGCTGTTTTATTTCATTCTCTGATTTCTTTTTTGTTCTTCATTGGTCTTTTGAGGCCCTTGTTCATTAATTGTGTCTGATAACTTTCTTCCAGACCCATTGTGAATCTTTAGGCTTTTTAAACCTTTTGACTAGATGGTTAGGATTTGTATTCTGTTAGGCTTTCATATAATAACAATGTGATGGGGGGTCCGGTTACATCATAATGGCGGTAGTACGGTGGTAAATTTTATAGATAAATCTTGTTTCACTGAGTAATCTCCACATGTAACGTTGATTCATCAATTTCCACATTGATTTTAATATCTCCCAACCTGGTAATACTGGAAGGAAGCTCGAGATAGAAAGAGCTGCATGGAAGGACTAACTGGTCTTGTGCAATGAATAACTGGGGACTGTATCTGATATCAAGTTGGATCTTCTTACTAAATTAATAGCTTGGTCTAAGCGAACAACCACACAAACACAATGAATTCTTGGTGCTAGTATGTCCTTCATAGTTTTATAGATATCTTATTTATGTACACATGTATATGAATCATGACTGCATACGTTTTGAATTGCAGAACATCCGTGGATTAGAAAGGATGGAGAAACAACCGCTTTGCTAGTGGGATTCACGTTCATATCTAGGTTGAGGGAAATAAGGGTAGCTAAACAAGATGAACAAATTCACACTGATGGTATGCAATGACTGGTTATATACTAATAGAATTGGTGTTGATTATTTTGATCGGATATATATTTAATTGTTTTCTTGAATCCTTTACTCGCTAAAGATTTGAATTTAATTTTCTTCAATAAACTGATGGCAATATGTAAATCCCATACCCCAATTATTTAAGCAAACCAATTAATGAAAGGACGTGTAATGAAAATTATTTATGTAGACGAATCAATGCTATAGAGTAAACATAAGGAATTATCTTTAGTAACTTGAATTAATAAATAATAGCTTATGTAGACACATACAATTAGATTTAGTTAATATGAAAAGAAATTAGCTTCCACATCAAACTGGAAAGAAATGACAAGCCTCCATTACATTCTCCATATTAGATTTGATTTGACACACCTTTAGGTTTTGCATTTAATCTAATATCTTGAATGCTGAATATGTACAAGCTATTAATCTTAGTGTTAAACATAAGACATAAAATTATTTATCTTGAAAATGAAATTGATGGAATTGGCATTATCTAACTAAATTAATAACATCATCTAATCTAGTATGCAAATCATCCAATATGTACAGTCTTCTACCGCTAACTATGAAAAATTTAGCTTTAGTCATCATCTAATACATACAGTATTAGAGGGTTATATTTTCAAGTGATTCTTACAAGCAAAAGAGATAATAAAAATCTATCACAATCGATCATATTAAACAAATTAAAATCACATGCTCATATTATTGTCAGCACACAAGCACACAATCAAGAGAGGGTAGGAGACGATGAGGGATGAGTAGCGATGAAAAAAAATCCAAGCTAGTTATAAAGGAGGAGGGGACGAGAAATCGAGTGTGAGAAGTCAATAGAGCATCATAGCATATAAACATGCTGCATTAGGTGGGGCAATCAAGAGAGCAACGACTTAGAGCATCTACAACAAGAAAGCAACAAGCGATGAAGCATGTTGTCGTTTTAGGTTTGGGCTAGAGAGCAACGGGGATGGGTTCCTATCATAATTAGGGAATTAGGATTTGAAATTAATATGCTCTCTTTAAAATCTGAATTCTATCAAATCCAATAACTTTGAGTGGGCGCGTAAACATGTTGCACAAGCGTAAATGGTGCATATGGGTCCGTTTGAAGAATTAGTTCTTGTTTATGGCCACATATGCATCCCAAGCTACCACTTTCTTGAAAATGATTATGTACAATGCATGCATGCACGTACACACATGTATATATGTGCATGGTATGTGTACTATATGTATTCTGTGCATATTTATGACTCTAAGTATGTTTGTATCAGTTTTGTGTGTGCATGTGTATATTATGTGCATGTGTGGATGCGGGGATGTGCGTGCATTCATAAGTGCGCAAGAATGTTTGCATGTATATGCTCATATGTGCATCTACTGTGTATGTGTGTGTATGTCTTTATACATATGCGTGTACTATGTAAGTGTATATTTTGTGTATGTGAACTTTTGTGTGTATTGTATGTTTCCATCTATAAGTATGTTTTTCAATACGGTATATGTTAGTAAATCTATGTATATGTGTTTGTGTATGTGTTTATGTTTGTATGTGGGTGTATGGATGTACGCAGGGTATTTGTGTGTGGTGTACGTATGGGAGTGTGTGTATAGGTGTGCGTGCATGTGTTCATACACATACATGTACAATATGCATATATGTGTATATACATGTATTTATGCAAGCTTGTATGATTGTACGTGTATAATATGTGTATGTACAAAATTTATATATGTTAGTGTGTGTATATATACTATATGTATTTATGCTTGTGTGTGTGTGAGTATTACACTTTTGTGTGAGTGAATGTGTGTGTTTGTATGCAAGTGGTATTCGCATAACCATGTGTATTTCTGGGTGATTATGTCTTTGTAATGTGTTTATATGTGTGAATATTGTGTGTACTATGCGTGTATGTTGTTTGTGTCTATTTCTTTATGCATGTATTGCGTGTGTTTGCGTGTACAATGCACTTGTGTGCACGTGAATACACGAGCGTATATGCGTTCATGTGTGTGCTTATGTATGTGTGTGGGTACTATATGCATATTGTGTGTGTCCGCATGTATGCATGTTTTTGTGTGTATTATGCATGTACATGTGTTTTGTGAGTGTGTTTGCGTGTATGTGAGTGCTAGTGGGTGGGTGTTGTGTGGTTTCGTGAGTGTGTACATATGCATGTTTATGATTGCATGCACTTTGTTTTTGCATATGTTTGTTTGTATATACATTTGTACCAACATAAGTATGCGTACGTGTGTGCATGCAGGTGCATGCATGTTTATGTGTGTATTTGTGTATGTGAGGGTGGTGGTTGGACTAGTGTGTGTATGATGTGTGTGTGCGTGCTGTGGTTGTGTTTGTATTCGTGCCCTTGGGAGTGGATACATGGGTCCAAGGGTGTGTTTGTATGTGAGTCTGTCCTCACGTGCATGTGTCTTGTTGAAGTATGTAATAGAGTGGTAATTGGATCTCTCCAGCATCCAATTACCACCCACTTATGTTTAGTCCCACATGGATGAGCGGTGGGCTTTGGTCTTTCTGTAGGGCTATATAAGGAGCCCCACACACCTGTACTCAATGAGAAACTTCAATAGAAAATCCGACCCTTTGAGGCCTTCTCTCTTGGTTTCATCCGCTCCCTCACGGAGTAGGGTTCCACGTAAAACAAGATGTTTATGTTTGGTTTTTATCTCTAATTATCGATTAGCTTCCACATTTATTTATTTCAACATGGTATCAGAGCGGTTGATTCCATGGTTTTTTCACGAAGATTTTTATGTTCCTATCAGAGCATTTGAGAAGAGATCGTTTCATATATTTTGTTCTAGGGTTCCATCAGGAACCCTATGATTGTTTCATATATTTTGTTCTAGGGTTCCATCAAGAACCCTAACTCTGCCAAACGACTCGATTCTCATGAGGGACGTAACCAGGATATTCGGGGCCTCCAGCTACATCTTGTAAAGCCTCCAAAGCTATTACATACTAATTAGGAGAGGTGAAATCGACAAAGCACATTTCCGGATTCCTCTGTAACAAGTCTCACCTCACGGAACCCTAAAACTTCAATGCTCATCCCAACATGGCGGAGGCGAACTGCAACTGTAGGGATTTGCAGCCGACATGACAATCAACGCCAACTACACACTCGAGAGAGGAGAAGGTAACGTGAAACCACGATGATTTGCAATGACGATCTCAGAAAAAAATGGCAGAGTCGATCTGCAGCTCCTCTGATATGTCTCCCCCCTTTCTATTGAACTGCAAGTGATGGCGTTGCCATCCTCTCCCTTGACTCCAGGCGGTGCCCTCCCAAATTGGCTGCGCAAAAAAATGGGTAGCGCCTTGATCACATACTTATATCTCATCAGCATGCGATCAACATAGGGTCAAAGGTGATTGGGGATGATTGATGATGTCAAAACTCCGAGATAGCAACGAAGGAGGAGGCGGCAATCAATCGGGTGTGTGAGCAGTCAAGATAGCAACAACAAGAGCATCAACAACGAGAGTAACAATAGAGAAAGCAACGAGTGACAAAGCATGTTTTCGTTTTAGGTTTAGGCTATATTACAATGGAGAAGGGTTCTCTAGAGAATTAAGGAATTATTCAGATTAGTCGACTCTCTTTGAGATCCAAATCCTATTGAATCTAATAACTTTGACTAGGTTTATAAACATGTTCAAGCATAGCACATATGTGGCATATGCTTCCTGGATAGGTGCAAAGCGGTGTATGGGCCTGCATGATAATTTGGTTCAAGTTTATGGCCTCATATGTGACACAAATGACCACTTTTTTGAAAACCTTTGTGTGCTAAGTGTGCTTGCACGTGTACACATGTATATATGTGCATTGCATGTAACTATTTATGCTACATGCATGCGCAGTTTTGTAAGTATGTTTGTTTCTATACTATATCTGTGTATTATGTTTATGCATACATGTGTGTGTAGATGGAATATGTGTGCATTCATAAATATGCAAGCATGTGTGCATGCGTGTGTATGCTTGCTTGTGCATCTATTGTGTTGTATGCAGGTCTTTGTATGTGTGTGTGCATACGATGTATGTATATACTTTGTGTATGTGTGTGTGTACAGAATACGTCATGTATGTCTCCATCTAAATGTATGTTATCTTATAAAATGCATGTAGTAGGTCTATGTATATGTGTTGGTGTATGTGTAGGTTTGTGGATATGTGTCTGTGTATGCTTCTGTATGAGTATGTGATTGTAGCATGTGTATGTGTTTGTGTCTATACATGTGCACTGTAGGCTTGTATGTTTTATATATGCATTTATGCGAGCTTTGTATGTTTGTATGTGTGTAACCTTTGTATACAATATGTATATGTGCTTGTTTGTGTATAATGTGTGTGTATACTGTATGTTTGTATGCATGTGTGTTAGTGTTTGAGTACCACACTAATGTGCATGACTGTGTATGTTTGTGTATAAGTGGTGGTTGTGTACCTGCATGGATTTGCAATAATTTGTGTATTTGTAATTTGTGCATGTGTATGTGTAAAATATGTGTACTGTATGTGTGTGTATACGTGTGTTTTTGTATGTAACGTTTGTGCTTGTATGCACAACGCACCTGTGTGAATGTGTGTGATTGTGTATGTGTGTGGCGACTGTGTACATATGATGCCTGTATGCATGTATGTATCTCTCTATGTACACGTATGTTTTTGTGTGTGTATTGTGCAGGTGCATTTGTCTGTGAGTGTGTTTATGCATGTAAGTATGGGTGAGTGGGTGTCGCATGGATCCATGCGCGTGTAGGTACGCTTGTGTATGATTGCATGTGCACACTGTGCGCGCGTGTTTGTTTATGTGTATGTCTATATGTATATATCTTTGTGCCAATGTATATGTATATATGTTTGTGCCAGTGTAAGGGTGCTTGCATGTGCATATGCGTTTTCTCTGTCTTATGTATGCTGGGGAAGGGGAGGTTGGAAAAGTATGTATGATGTGTGCATGTCTGTACTGTGCTTATGTTTCCATTCATGCCTGTCGGTGTGGGTACATGGGCCCGATGGTGCGTTCATATACGAGTTTTCCATGCAGGCGTGCTGATATGTTTGTATGCATGTGTATGTGTATGTATGATGTGTGTTTATACATGCATATTCACATCTGTGTTTCTATGTGCGTGCTTTATTTTTTTGCCTTTTGTACGTCTGCGTATACGTGTCTATGTCTACATCTGATTGTTTACGTATGGGTAGGTAGGTGAGTGTGTACTATGTGAGTATCCTTGCTTTTATGTGTGCACACACACAATCTGTGTGTATATGTATGTATATTAGTGTTTATGCATGTGTGCGTATTTGTTTCTTGCATGATTCTATATGCCAATGTGCATGCATGTATGTTTACGATTGTGTATAAAATTTTAATGTATGTATGTATGTGCGTGTGTTTTTACGTACTTTGTGTACTGTGTATATATCTATGTGTGTGTGGTTATGTACGTGTATGCATACATGTGTATATGTCTGGTTGTATGTATGATTGTGTATTTATTGTGTGTGTATGTGCGCTTGTATGTCTGTTTATATATGTGTGCGCATATGTAATATCTCTACATTCTTGTATCTGTATGTGCATTTGTACTATACGCGTGTACTATATATGGGGGTGTGCGTTTATGTGTTTGTGTATGCATGTGTCTGTGCCTGTCTACTATATGAGCATGGGTGTTTGCTTATGTGTATGTACTGTGTGTATGTATGTGCACGCACGCGTGAATTTGTATGTGGATTTGTATATATGTATTGTATGTCCTTATATGCGTGTAAGCATGTTTATGCATGTATGTGTATTTTTTGTATGTGCATATGTTGTGTATGTTGTGCGTACGTAAGTGCGTATGCTTGTGTGTTTGTATATATGTTTGTTTCTATGTGGGTATATCTTTATCTATGTATGTACTGTGTATGTGTATTGTGTATGAGTCGCATTGTGTGTATTTTTTTTGTGCATGCATTTATATCTATGTTTGTGTATGCATTTCTCTAGCACTGTGTACTGTGTGTATATGCATGTTTATTTAAGTTTTGTATATGTGTATGTTTGTGTATATATATTTTGTATTATGTGAGGATTTGTGCGTTCTGTATATATGCACAGGTGTGCAGTGTTTGTATGTATACATTTATGTGTGCATCTATATCTTTGAGTGTCTTAGGTGGTGTTGTGTTTATTTGGATATATGTATGTAATATGAGGATGTATATGTAGTTTGTGTGTATTTTGGGCTTATGTGGGAAGGTTAGTATGTGGTGTTGGGGGTGTGTGGGGGTTGTTAGTGTGTATGATACATGGGTGTGTTATGGGAGGGGGTGTTGATTCATCATTTTAATATGTGAAAATACCAGGAATATGACTTATATCTCACGCAATTAACCTTAAAGAAGTATTAATACACAAATATGCTTGAAATACATTAAACGCTACTTTATCACAAAATAAAACAACAATATATTGATTAGATGATAACAAAATCACTTAATTAAGTATTGAATAATTTGGTCAGAACCATAGAAAAATCTTGGTTGGACTTTTTATAGAGACCTATGTATTATGTATATTTCTATATGTAAAATATTAGTATATAATTATACTTTTTATAAACCTATATATAAAAAAAACACCAAATGAAATAATATATAGTAACAATTATTGTATACTAATGCTAGGTTGTACTTGTGATAAATATACTACCAAATATTAGTACAATTTTTCAAACATTAAATATAAATATGATTAAATATATAATATACAGAAACATGTAAAATAAGTAATATATACATGATATAATTAAAACATCTTAAAACACATCATGTAAATATCTATATATGCTATAATTTAATAACACATGTATATGAAAACACTCAAAATTAGATTTCCCACTATTTTTATGTTGAAAATATTTCAAACACGTTAAAAATATAAGTCCTATATATTATACATACTATAGATCTAAGTATGTATACAACAACAACAACAAAGCCTTTTCCCACATTAAGTAGGGTTGGCTACATGGATTCTTTGCCTCGATTCAAAATCTTGTGTCATTCTCAAGCTTAGATTCAAAAAACTAAGATCCCTTCGGATTGTCTCATTCCAACACTTCTTGGGCCTTCCTCGCCCTCTCTTAGCTGACTCAACATCCCAAAACTCGCATCTCCTAACTGGTGCATCAACCAACTTCCTTTGCAACGACCAAACCATCTTTAGTGGTTTTCTCTCATCTTATCCTCCATTGAAGCTACACCAACTTTCCTTGTAATCATATCATTCTAAATATTATCTTTACGTATATGACCGCACGCCCACCTTACCTTTTTAATTTCTGCTACTATCGTTCTCTACACATGTCTATAGTTCACATACCACCATTTAGATTTATAGAGCATAGCGGGTCTCACAGTTACTTCGTAGAACTTCCTTTTGATTTTCAAAGGAATTTCCTTATCACATAGAACAGTAGAAGATCCTCTCAACTTTAGCCAAACTACATTTATTCTATGAGTAACATCTCCATAGATTTCCCCATAATATTGCAAAATAGATCCTAGGTATCTTAAAAAAATTTCTTCTGAATGTTATCACCAATCTTTACCTCGATTCCTTCTCCACTGCTTCCATCAAATGTGCACTCCACATATTCAATCTTAGCCCTACTTATACAGTTATACTTAGACAAAATCCTTGTATCTACTGCATCTCCAAACCTCAAGCTTCACATTTACTCCATCTCTAGTCTCATCCGTCAACACAATATTTTCAACGAATAACATACACCAAGGTATCTCATCCTAAATGTGACTAGTCAACTCGTCCATAAACAAAGTAAGATCGTAAGAAATTGAATTAATAAACAGTAGCTTAGCATGCAAGTATAATTAAATTTAGTTCAATATGAAAAGAAATTAGTTGACATATCAACATGATGGAATTTACATGCCTCCATTACATTCTCCAATAAGATTTTGTTGAATTATTTAATCTTTTCCTATTTATAATAATTTCTTTTCTTTTCGTCTGTACTATGTTACTTTCACAATAGAGTTTCTCCTCTATATAAAAGAACCCTTAAGGCCTCATGAATAAGCAATTCATTTTTCCTCTCCACATGGTACTCAAGCGACTGTCATAGACCGGAGCCTTGTTGCCCTAGGTCTCTCCCTACTCACCGGACTTCTTTTCCTATCTCACCACCGTCGCGCTGTCATCACTGCCGCATAACACAACACCACCACCTTGCGTTGTCGCCTACTCAACATGCATGCCCGAGCGACGTTGCCGCCTCTCCTACAGGGTATAACAACAACCTAGGGGCACTGCCACCTCACTTGCGGGCCTCCTGCACTGCTGCCAACTCCCTCAAATGCCTGTGGTATGACCTTCTGGCCCCTCCTTACTGCATGTAGGCTTACGCCAAGGAAGGCAACGACCTTTGCCAATGCCTCGAACATATGCCACCATCCTTAAGGAGCCCCCTTACGATACTCAACAATCACTTGACACTCCAAACAGTCTGATTTTGGGATGTTTTTGGTGAAATCAGACCACTACATTGACTCAGTACCCTAGAGTGCCCTCTTGGTTGTTGGGAGCGGTTGTGGCATGAGTCTGCACATGAAACCGATTCCCTATATGATAATGTAGATGCATTCTGATATATCTACTATCCCAGTTGAGTTTTGCATCGGTTTCTAATCATTATGTCAAAAATCAAGTGCGACATCTCCTCCTCCTTTGGTTCTTTCATGGGCCTAACACCCATTGTGAAAATAGATGGCACCAATTATGAGTTATGGTCCATGTAGTTTATGACATTGATGTAGCGCGCTAACAAGGAGCACATTCTGACACAACGAGAGCCGATCGACAAAACTGGGATGAATGCTTCATGGAAGCAGGATGACGTGTACACACGTTTGGATCTTGGGGACTCTCACCAAGAGATAGCCAGTAATATTTTACATCATCCCACTACTAAGACAATGTTGGATATCCTTGCTTTCTCGTGTGGTCAGGCAAAGAATGAGATGAAAATTCTCTAGTTACAATTTGATATTTTTATGGGAAGATATATTGGTCGTCCTCTGCGCAGCTTCTACTCTTCGCTTTGAGGGATGCCCGAGAAGTTGCTAATGGAGGTAAGTTAACACTATATACACAACGTGATTCATAAGGTATTTATCTCTACTTCCCGCACCAGCTTAGGGGAACAAACAACATATTTTTTCACCATGGCTCTAGCCAGAGGGCCATTTCAGAGGTGTTCCAAGCTGAATGATTGACATCTACGCTCCATCTTGAGGGGGAGTGTTGAGAGTTATTGTATATTTTCTTGTTTATTTTCTTTTCTTTTCATCTCAACTATGTAATTTGCCCAACAAGGTTTCTCCTCTTATATATAAGAGAACCCTAGGGCCTCATTATATAACCATTTTAAACTATTAAATTTGAAAAATTTAGCTTTAACCATCATTTAATGTGTGCAGTTTTACATAGTTATAATTCTGGAGAAGAAATGATTCTTACAAGCAAAACATATGATGAAAAATGAATGAAAATCACATACTCATATTCTCATCTGCATGTGATCAACATAGTGTCAGAGGTGATTGGGGATTATTGGTGATGACAAAACACTGAGCTAACAATGAAGGAGGCGACGATGATCAATCGAGTGTGTGCGCAATCAAGATAGCAACAACAAGAGCATCAACATCAAGAGTAGCAACAGAGAAAGCAACGAACGACAAAGCATGTTGTCATTTTAGGTTTAGTCTAAATAATAATGGAGAAGGGTTCTTTGGAGAATTAAGGAGTTATTTAGATTAATCGGCTCTCTTTAAGATCCAAATCCTATCGAATCTGATAACTTTGACTGGGTGCATAAACATGTTCAAGCCGAGCACATATGTGGTATATGCTACCTTGTTAGTTGCAAAGACATGCATGAAGAATTGGTTCAAGTTTATGGACTCATATGTGACCCAAATGGCCACTTTCCTAAAATCTATTGTGTGCTATGTGTGCTTGCATGTGTACACATGCATATATGTGCATCACATGTAATTATTATGTTGTGTGCATATGTAGTTATGTAGTATGCTTGTTTCTATATTGAATCTGTGTATTCTGTGTGCGTGTAAATGTGGATGCGGGTGGAATATGTGTGCATTCATAAGTGTGCAAGCATGCATGGATATGTGTATGCCAGCTTGTGCATCTAATATCTTGTATGCATGTCTTTGTATGTGTGTACTATGTATGTGCATACTTTGTGCATGTGTGCTTGTGTGTATTTTATGCATCGCTACCTCACTTGCGGGCCTCCTGGAGTGCCACCAACTCCCTCAAGTGTCTACGGTCTGACATGCGGGTCCCTTATTGCTGCATGCAGGCTTTCACCAACAGAGGCGGCGACCATCGCTAATGCCTCCAACGCACGCCACCATCCTTGGGGATCCCCCTTACGATACTCAACAATCGTCAAACTCTTCAAACGGTCTGATTTTGGACCGTTTTCGTGAAATCAAACCTCGATATTGACTCGGTTCCCTAGAGCGTTCTCCCTTGGTTGATGGGAACGATTGCGGCATGAGTCTGAACATATAACTGATTCTTGTATGATCGTGTAAATGCATTCTGATCAATCTAGTATCCCAGTCGAGTTATGTATCAACCTTCTTATCATCATGTCAAAAATCAAGGGTGACATCTTCTCCTCGTCCGGTGCTTTCAAGGGCATGGCGTCCATTGTAAAGACAGATGGCACCAATTATGAGTTATGGTCCATGCAATTTATGACCTTGATGTAGTGCACTAACAAGGAGAACGTTGTAACACAATGGGAGCCGACCGACAAGACTGGGGTGAATGCTTTATGAAAGCAGGATGACGCATATACACGTGTCCGGCTCTTCGGGACTCTCACCACGGAGATAGCCAATGATATTTTACATCAGCCCACGGCTAAGACAATGTCGATATTCTTGCTTTCTCATATAGTCAGGAAGAGAATGCGACCGATATTCTCTAGTTATAGTTTGATATCCTTGCGTGGAGATAGATTGGTCGTTCTTTGCACAGCTTCTATTCTTCACTTCGAGTGATGTCCGAGAAGCACCACATTGATGTAAATTATCGCTATAAACGTGGCATGATTTAGGTCTTTATTTCTACTTCACATGCTAGCTCAGGGGTACAAACAACATATGTTTTCACCAAGGCTCTAGCCAGAGGGCCATTTTAGAGGTCTTGTCCCAAGCTGAGCGTGATTGGTATCTATGCTCCATCTTGAGCTGGAGTGTTGAGAGTTATTTTATATTTTCCTAGTCATGTATTTTCCTTTCTTTCCTTTTCATCTCTACTATGTAATTTGGCCAACAAGGTTTCTTCTTTTATATATGAGAACCCTATAGCCTCAGTATATAACTGTTTTAGATTGTTAAATCTGAAAAATTTGGCTTTAGCCATCATTTAGTGTGTATGGTTTACAGAGTTATAATTTTGGAGAAGAAGAAGTAATTCTTACTAGTAGAACATACGATAACAAATGAATTAAAATCACATACTCAAATTCTCATTAGCATGTGATCAACATAGGGTCATGGGTAGTAGGGTCATGTGTAGTTAGGGATGATTGACGATGACAAAAATCCGAGCTAGCAATGATGGAGGAGGCAACGATCAACCGAGTGTGTGAGCAGTCAAGATAGCGGCAACATGAGCATCAACATGGAGAGTAGCAATAGAGAAAGCAACGACCGACAAAGCATGTTGTCATTTTAGGCTTAGGATAGATAACAATGGAGAAGGATTCTTAGGAGAATTAAGGAATTATTCAAATTAATCGACTCTATTTAAGATCTGAATCCTATATAATATAATAACTTTGACTAGATGCATAAACATGTTCAAGCGAATCACATATGTGGTATATGTTACCTGGTTTGTTGCAAAGGCGTATATGGGTCTGCAGGAAGAATCGGTCCAAATTTATGGCCTCATATGTGACCTAAATGACCACTTTCTTGAAAATGATTGCGTACTATGTGTGCTTGCATGTTTAAACATGTAAATGTGTGCATCACATGTAACTATTTATGTTGTGTGCATATGTAGTTCTGTAAGTATGTATGTTTCTATACTGTATCTGTGTATTATGTGTGCACGTGTATGTGTGTGTGTGGGTGGAATATGTGTGCATTCATAAGTATGTAAGCATGCATGCATGTGTGTGTATGCTTGCTTGTGCATCTACCGTGCTGTATGCATGTCTTTGTATGCGTGTGTACTATGTATGTGCATACTTTGTGTATGTGTGCTTGTGTGTACTGTATGCATCATGTATGTGTCCATCTAAATGTATGTTTTCTTATGCAATGCATGTAGTATGTCTATGTATATGTATTTATGCATGTGTTCTTTGTGTGTGCAGGTGTGTGGATATGTGTGCGTATGGTGTATGTGTGTAGGAGTATATGTATGGGTATGTGTGTCTCTCTCCATGTGTGTATGTAATTGTAGTCCGTGTATGTTTTTATGTCTATACGTGTGCATTGTAGGCTTGTAATTGTATACTGATATGCATTTATGCGAGGTTTGTACATTTGTATGTGTGTAACCTGTGTATGCAATTGTATACGTGTTCGATTGTGTGTAGTGTGTGTATAGTGTATGTTTGTATGCATGTGTGTTTGTGTTTGTGAGTGCTACACTCATGTATGCATGACAATGTATATTTGTATATAAGTGGTGTTTGTGTAACTATATGTATTTGCATTTATCTTTGTATTTGTAATGTGAGCACGTGTCTGTTCATGTATGCATACTGTATGTGTATGTGTGTCTATGCTTTCGTATGTAATGTGTGTGCTTGTATGTACAACACGCTTGTGTGCATATGTGTTCTTATGTATGTGTATGGGTATTGTGTACATATGATGTCTGCCTGCATGTATGTCTCTATGTATATGTATGTTTTTGTGTGTGTATCGTGGGCGTGCATGTTTCTTTGAGTGTGTCTATGTGTGTAAGAATGACTGGGTGGGTGTTGCATGGATCCATGTTTGTGTAGGCACGCCTGTGTATGATTGCATGTGTACACCATGCGTACGTGTTTGTTTGTGTGTATGTCTATATGTATATATGTTTGTGTTAGTGCAAGTGTGCATGCGCGCGCATGTGCATTTTCTTTGTCTATGTATGCCAGGAAGGGGGGTTGGATCCATGTGTGTATGATATGTGCATGTTTGTGCTGTGGTTGTGTTTTCATTCATGCCTGTGGGTGTGGGTACAGGGGCTCGAGTGTGTGCTCGTATATGGGTTTTCCTTGCGTATGTGCATATGCTTCTATGCTTGTGTATTGTATGTATAATGTGTGTTTATACATGCATACTCATATTTGTGTTTCTATGTGTTTGCTTTATTTTTTATGTATTTCATACGTCCGCATGTGCATGTCTGTGTCTCCATCTAATAGTTTATGTGTGGGTAGGTAGGTGAGGGTGTGTGTGTTTCTGTGTACTATGTGTGAGTATCCGTGCTTTTATGCGTGTGCACACACACTCTGTGTGTATCTGTATGTATATCTGTATATGTATGTCTATGTGTGTGTATGTGTATTTATTTCTTGTGTGATTTTCTTTATGCATGTGTATATGTATGTTTGTTTACATTTGTATATAAAGTTTTTACGTATATATGTATGCGTACGTGTTTTATGTACCTTGTGTGGCATGTGTATATGTGTGTGTGGTTATGTACGTGTATGCATACATATGTATATGCCTGGTTGTATGTATGACTTTGTATGTATTATGTGTACGTGTGCATGTATGCATGTTTATGTATGTGTGCGCAATTGTAATATCTTTATGTTTTTGCATTTGTATGTGCTCTTGTACTATGTAGAGGGGTGTGGTTTTATTGATGTTTGTGTCTGCATGTGTCTGTGCCTGTCTACTGTATGGGTATGGATGTTTGCTTATATGTAATACTGTGTGTATTTATGTGCATACATGCGCGCATTTGTTTGTGTATTTGTATATGTATATATATGTATTTCTTTATATGTGTGTGTACATGTCTTTGAATGTATGTATATTTTTGGTGCGTATATATGTTGGGTATGTTGTGTGCAAGTGAGTTCGCAAGCATGTGTGTTTGTATATATATTTGTTTCTATGTGGGTGTCTTTATATGTATATGTATTGTGTATGTGTATTGTGTATGAGTAATATTGTGTGTATTTTTATTTGTGTCTGCATCTATATCTATGTTTGTGTATGCATTTCTCTATCACCGTGCATTGTGTGTATGCATGCTTATGCAAGTGCATGTATGTGTGTTTGTGCATATTTTTTGTATTGCATGACAATTTTTGCTTTCTGGATATGCATATGTATGTACGAGTGTGTAGTGTTTGTATGTATACATATATGTGTGCATCTATATCTTTGTGTTTTAATTGGTATTGAGTATCTTGGGTGGTGTTTGTTTTTATTTGGACATATGTATGTGATGTGGGGATGTATATATGGTTTGTGCGCATTTGGGACTATGTGGGAAGGTGAATATATGGTGTTAGAGGTGTGTGGTGGTGGTTAGTGTGCATGATACGTGAGCGTGTGACGGGAGGGGGTGTCCAATTCTTTATGTTAACATGTGAAAACGTAAAGAATCCAACTTATATCTCATGCAATTAACTTTAAAGAAGTATTAATACACAAATATGGTCGAAATACAATACATGCCAATTTATCACACAAAAAAACTTTTATTAGGTGACAACAAAACCACTTAATTAAATATTGAATAATCTGGTCAGAATCCTAAAAAAGTCTAGGTTGGACTTATTTTAGAATGCCTATGTATATTTCTATATGTAAAATATTAATATAAAATTATAATTTATAAAATTATACATAAAAGAAGACACCAAATAAAAAAATATATACAAAAATTTATTGTAATTGTTGTATACTAATGCTAGATTGTACTTGGGATTTTAGTATCATTTTTCAAAAATATTAAATGTAAAAAAATTAAATATATTATATTTTGAAATATGGAAAATAAATAAATAAATATGATATAATTAAAACATCTTAAAAACACCTCATGTAAATATCTATATATGATATAGCTAATTAATAACACATGTATAGGAAAATACTCAAATTATGTTTCCAAATAGGCCGACTTCCTTAAGCATTTTTCTCTCATCTTATCCTCTACCGAAGCTACATCAACTTTTTCTTTTGATGGCATCATTCCAAATCCAATCTTTACGTATATGTCCACACATCTATCTTAGCATTTTCATTCTGTTGTTGTCATTCTCTACACATGTTTATGGTTCATAAACCAACATTCAGGTTTATAGAGTATAGCAGGTCTCACAGCTGCTTTAAAAAACTTTCCTTTGACTTAGGAATTTTCTTATCACATAGAACAATAGAGGCTCCTAACCACTTTAGCCAAACCACATTTATTCTATGAGTAACATCTCCATAGATTTAAACATCATGTTGCAAAATAGATCCTAAGTATTTTAAAAACTTTTTCTTCTGAACGTTATCATCACCAATCTTCACTTCATTTCCTTCACTACTGCTTCCATTAAATGTGCACTATATATATTCAGCCTTAGCCTACTTATACGAAATCCTTTAGTCTCTAATGCATGTTTCCAAACCTCAAGCTTCACATTTACTTCATCTCTAACCTCATCAATCAACACAATATCATCAATAATGCGACTAGTCAGATTGTCCATAATCAAAGTAAAATAGTAACAAATTGACTTAATAAATAGTAGCTTAGTAGGCAAGTATAATTAAATTTAGTTTAATATAAAAAGAAATTAGGTTCCACATCAACTGGGAAGAAATTACACCAAGGTATCTCCAATAAGATTTTGTTGAAATATTCTATCTTTTCCTATTTATCTAATTTCTTTTCTTTTCATCTTTACATTGTAACTTTCCCTATAGGGTTTCTCCTCTTTATATAAAAGAACCCTAAGTCCTCATGAATAAGCAATTCATTTTTTCTCTACACATGGTACCAGAGGGACTGTCATAGACCGAAGCCCTATTACCCTGGGTCTCTCCCTACCCATCGGCCTTCTTCTCCCATCTTGCCACTATCGTGCTGCCATCATCACCACATAACACAACACCCCATTGCATCGTCCCCTACTCAATGTGCAGACCCTAGCGTCACCACTACCTCTTTCGCGGGGAACAATAACCACCTAGGGGCACCAACACCTCGTTTATAGGCCTCTTACAACACCTCTAACTCCCTCAAATGCATGTGGTCTGACCTGCGAGCCCCTCCTTGTCGCATGCAGGCTTCCGCCAATACTGGTGGCGGCCATCGGCGATGCATCCAACATACACCACCATCCTTAGGGTCCCCTTATGATACTCTCAATCGTTGGACTCTCAAACTGGTCTGATTTTGGGTCATTTTTTGTGAAATCAGACTCTACGTTGACTCGGTTCCTAAAGCACCCTCTTTGTTGATGGGAATGGTTGTGGCATGAGTTTGCTCATGCTAATGATTCCCTGTGTGATCGTGCAGATGCATTCTGATTGATCTACTACCCCAGTCGAGAAGGAAGTGATGAAGAATCGCGCATCACAGAAGCATGGAGATTGTATCATATATGATCTCGGTCAACTAGTCATACTAGTCGGGTAGCAAAATTTAAAATTTTGTGATGAAACCACAAGACATGGGAACAATTCCCATGTTGTTTCATCTTGATCACACAAGTATAACTATATAAGGATTACCTCTTGAAGCGTGGTCACGATCTCATAGCCTCCAAAGGAAGATGCCTCCTATCTCAAGTCCAATTCAACAAGAGAGCACTTGTGGGCGCATGGATGAAATACATGCTTCCCATAATCCAAGATGACGATCCAAGTGAGGAACCTCTTGATTTCATCATACGAAATCCACCACCTTCTTTGAGAGCATGATGCGTCGAAAAAGACGGAATTCCACGAGTAGTCAGTCCGGCAACACGACGGCAATGCGACGACAGTGGAGCTATCAAGAAAACCCTAGGTGGACATCCACCAAGAGTTGTGAGAGAGAGAAATATGGACCATGTGTAGAGAGAGATGGACCACGTGTAGAGATAGAGAGAGTGAATTGTTGCAACTTTTGCTTCAACTTGTTTATGTAGAGAAAGAGCTAGTTAGCCTTTCTTTTATAGCGAATTGGATGGTGGAGATGCACTCATAATTAAAATCAATGGTCAATATTTTGTTGCAACAATTTACAACATTATAATTAATTTAAAAGAAAAAAAGTTGAAGACATTCTACAATAAATCATTTCAATTAAAATCAATTAATATGTAGAAGGAATAGGAAAGAGGAGTGCCCCCTTTCCTTATAGGAGACGGACAACAACATCGTGCTTCCACCATGGTCATCTGCTCCTAATAATGAGTAGAGTGTACTCCACTTAATTCTTTATTTGGTGAGATCACAATCTCCACCAACTCTTCTACATGTGCAGAAATTTATATTTTGAATTATCATTGAAATATTTTCAAATTATTTTGTGAAAATTTCAATCATGCCATTGATAATAATGAATCATATTCAGCCATCCAATATTAAATGTAAATCACATTTACATCTAATTGTATAATGTAAATCCAATTCACATTTAGTTGTATAATACGAATCCAATCTACTTTGACTTGTAAATTATGCGTTCATGTGTGTGCGTATGTATGTGCATGGGTACTATATGCATATTTGTGTGTCCGCATGTATGCATGTTTTTATGTGCATTATGCATGTACATGTGTTTTGTGAGTGTGTATGAGTGTATATGAGTGTTAGTGGGTGGGTGTTGTGTGGTTCCGTGAGTGTGTACATATGCCTGTGTATGATTGCATGCACGTACTGTTGGAGTATTCGTGTGTGCGCCCATTGAGTTGTAACATGGTAAATGGATCATGGAGAAGATCCATTTACCCCATCCAGTGTTTAGTCCCATACCGCCTAGTGATGGGACTTGGAGGCTTTGGAGAGGCTATATAAGGAGCCCCCATGGCCTCAAATTTCAGCGAAATTCGGTCGAATTTCTGTCGAATATCGATATCCAGTCGAAATCGAAATTCGACCGAAATGACTGAAATGATCGAAATATGGGGGTCCTAGTACAAAAAATGACCGAAATGACCGAAATTTCGGTCGAAATTCCACCGAAATTCCTTCGAAATTCTGTTTTGGTCGATACCGAAATGGTGACCGAAACCGACATTTAAGGCCTTGGGAGCCCCAGGCCTCCTGTACTCATTGAGAAAAGCAATGCATAGTATGCCCCTTTGAGGGCTTCTTCCGTGGTTTCATCCCGCTCCTCACGGAGTAGGGTTCCACGTAAAATCCCGCGTTCGTATTCTTATTTATCTTTTATCCATGTTTACGCTTCCGCTTCCGATTTTCTAACATGGTATCAGAGTGGGTCGATTCTCGAGGAGATTTTTTTCATCTTTTGTTCGAGATTCGATTTTTGAAGATTATTCAGTATTTATCTGTTGTTTGACAATCTGTACGATCAGATTGAGATTCGATCCGTCAGATTATTGGTGAAGATTTTTCGAGAAAGAAAATTGTTCATGTTTTGAAAAGCCGAAGAAGATTTTGTGATCGGCTAATTAGTTTTCCCCATTTTATCTTGTCTTCTCCCAACTTTGTCGATGTTCATTTTCCGACAAGTATGGGAGAAAGGGGGAGTATGGTGTAGAGTCACAGTTCTTCTCCAGATGTCAGATGCCAGATGCAAATTATCCATACCAACCAGATATTTCAGACTCTACATTTGTTCAGACTCGACGATCATTGTTCTGAGTCTCCAGTTTCATACACGCACGAGTGTGTGGTCATTTTCAGATGAGCATATGTTGCCATCATCAGTTCGAGGTCCCCATGATTCTTGTTGTTGTTCGGCCAGAGTTTTCATGTGAGCCATAGAGACACCAGAGCAGTGCACCATTCTCTGAGCCAGATGGGAGAGACCCAGTTCTCCGATGAGGAGACTTCAGGCACAGTTTCAGACTCGATGTTCAGATTCCGAGTCTTCAGTTGACTCACACTCCAGCCCGTTCGTCCTCCTCACCTGCATGACATGAGAAGCAACGTCCTCGACTGCAGCAATGTGCGCGTTGGGTTGATATTGTCCGTAGTGTCCTGTAGCGTTGAGTTGAGTCTCTTTATGTTTGTCCAAGCTGAGCATTGCATGCTCCAGCTTGAGGGGGAGTGTTGGAGTATTCGTGTGTGCGCCCATTGAGTTGTAACAGGGTAAATGGATCATGGAGAAGATCCATTTACCCCATCCAGTGTTTAGTCCCATACCGCCTAGTGATGGGACTTGGAGGCTCTGGAGAGGCTATATAAGGAGCCCCAGACCTCCTGTACTCATTGAGAAAAGCAATGCATAGTATGCCCCTTTGAGGGCTTCTCCCGTGGTTTCATCCCGCTCCTCACGGAGTAGGGTTCCACGTAAAATCCCGTCTTCTTTATATTTCTTTATCTTTTTCCATGTTCACTTCCGCATGTTTATTTTTCTAACACGTACTATGCAAATGTGTTTGTTTATGCATATATTTGTTTGTATATACATTTGTACCAACATAAGTATGCATGTGTGTGCATGTAGGTGCATGCACTTTTATGTGTGTCTGTTTGTGTATGTGAGGGTGGTGGTTGGACTGGTGTGTATGATGTGTGTGTATGTGCTGTGGTTGTGTTTGTATTCGTGCCCATGGGAGTTGGTACATGAGTCCAAGGGTGTGTTTATATGCTAGTGTGTCCTCATATGCATGTGTCTTGTTGAAGTATGTAATAGAGTGGTAATTGGATCTCTCCAGGATCCAATTACCACTCACTTATGTTTAGTCCCATATGGATGGGTCGTGGGACTTTGGTCTGTCTGTAGGGCTATATAAGGCGCCCCACACCCCTGTACTCAATGAGGAACTTCAATAGAAGATCTGGCCCTTTGAGGCCTTCTCCCGTGGTTTCATCCCGCTCCCTCACGGAGTAGGGTTCCACGTAAATTGTCTCTGATTATCGATTAGCTTCCGCGTTTATGTATTTCAACATGGTATCAGAGTGGTCGATTCTAGGATTTATTCTTGAAGATTTTTATGTTCATATCAGAGCAAGGTTTGAGAAGAACGAGATTGTTTCATATATTTTGTTCTAGGGTTCCATCAGGAACCCTAACTCTGCCAAGCGGCTTGATTCTCATGAGGGACATTACCATGATATTCGGGGCCTCCAACTACATCTTGTAAAGCCTCCAAAGCTATTACAGGCTGATTAGGAGAGGTGAAAGCGACAAAGCACTGTACAAATGGATCACCTCCAGAATTTCTGGATTCCTTTGTAACAAGTCTTACCTCACAGAACCCTAAAATTTCAATGCTCGTCCCGACATGGCGTAGGCGAACTACAACTCCAGTTATTTGCAGCCGTCATGACAATCAACGTCAACCACACATCCGAGAGAGGAGAAGGTAACGTGAAGCCACGATGAATTGCAGCAACGATCCCATAAAAAATGGCAGAGTCGATCTGCAGCTCCTCTGATATGGCTCCTCCCCTTTCTCCTGAACTACAAGCGATGGCATTGCCACCCTCTCCCTCGATACCAGGCGGTTCCCTCCCAAGTTGGCCACGCAAAAAAAGGTAGCGCCCTGTTCACATACTTATATCTCATCAGCATGCGATCAACATAGGGTCAGAGGTGATTGGGGATGATTGATGATGACAAAACTCCAAGATAGCAACAAAGGAGGAGGCGACGATCAATCGGGTGTGTGAGCAGTCAAGATAGCAGTAGCAAGAGCATCAACAATGAGAGTAGCAACAAAGAAAGCAACGAGTGACAAAGCATGTTATCGTTTTAGGTTTAGGCTATATTACAATGGAGAAGGGTTCTCTAGCGAATTAAGGAATTATTCAGATTAGTCGACTCTCTTTAAGATCCAAATCCTATTGAATATGATAACTTTGACTCGGTGCATAAACATGTTCAAGCATAACACATATGTGGCATATGCTACATGGATAGGTGCAAAGGTGTATATGGGCATGCATGATAATTTGGTTCAAGTTTATGGCCTCATATGTGACCCAAATGACCACTTTTAAAAAAACTTTTGTGTGTTAAGCGTGCTTGCACGTGTACACATATATATTTGTGCATTGCATATAACTATTTATGCTACGTGCATACGTAGTTTTGTAAGTATGTTTGTTTCTATACTATATCTGTGTATTATGTGTACACATTCGCATGGATCCATCGTGTGTAGGCATGTCTGCGTATGATTGCATGTGCACACTGTGTGTGCATGTTTGTTTGTTTGTGTGTCTTTATGTATATATGTTTGTGCCAATGTATATGTATATACGTTTGTGCCAGTGTAAGGGTTCTTGCACGTGCATATGCGTTTCCTGTGTCTTATGTATGCCGGGGAAGGGGATGTTGGAAAAGTGTGTATGATGTGTGCATGCCTGTGCTGTGGTTATGTTTCCATTCATGCCTATCGGTGTGGGTACATGGGTCCAATGGTGCGTTCATATACTGGTTTTCCATGCAGGCATGCGGATATGTTTGTATGCTTGTGTATGCGTATGTATAATGTGTGTTTATACATGCATATTCACATCTGTGTTTATGTGTGCTTTATTTTTTTTGTCTTTCGTAATTCTGCGTGTACATGTCTATATCTACATCTGATTGTTTATGCGCGGGTAGGTAGGTGAGTGTGTGTATTTCTATGTACTATGTGTGAGTATCCACACTTTTATTTGTCTGCACACACATAATTTGTGTGTATCTGTATGCATATATGTATATTTGTGTTTATACATGCATGCATATTTGTTTCTTGTGTGATTCTTTATGCCAATGTGCATGTATGTATGTTTACGATTGTGTATAAGCTTTTAATGTATGTATGTATGTATGCGTGTGTTTTTATGTACTTTGTGTACTGTGTGTATATGTATGTGTGTGTGGTTATGTACGTGTATGAATACATGTGTATTTGTCTAGTTGCATGTATGACTATCATTTATTATGTGTATATGTGTGCATGTATGCCAATTATATATGTGTGTGCATATGTAATATCTATACGTTTTTGTATCTGTATGTGCTTTTGTACCATGCGTGTGTACTATATATGGGGGTGTGAGGTTATATGTGTCTGTGCCTGTCTACTACATGAGCCTGGGTGTGTGCTTATGTGTATACACTGTGTGTATGTATGTGCATGCACATGCGAATTTGTATGCAAATTTGTACATATGTATGTATGTCCTTATATGTGTATAAGCATGTTTATGCATGTATGTGTATTTTCTGTGTGCATATGTTGTGTATGTTGCGTGTACATGAGTGTGTATGCTTGTGTGTTTGTATACATGTTTGTTTCTATGTGGGTATATCTTTATCTATGTATGTACTGTGTGTATATTGTATATGAGTCGCATTGTGTGTATTTTTATTTTTGTGCATGCGTTTATATCCATGTTTGTGTATGCTTTTTTCTAGCATTGTATACTGTGAGTATATGCATGTTTATGTAAGTGTTTGTATATGTGTATGTTTGTGTATATATTTTTCGTATTGTGTGAGGATTTGTGTGTTATGTTTATATGTACAGGTATGCAGTGTTTGCTTGTATACATTTATGTGTGCATCTATATCTCTGTGTTTTAATTGGGTATTGAGTGTCTTAGGCGGTGTTTTGTGTTTATTTGGACATATGTATGTGATATGGGGGTGTATATGTGGTTTGTGTGTATTTGGGCTTATGTGGGAATGTGAGTATGCGGTGTTGAGGGTGTGTGGTGGTTGTTAGTGTGCATGATACGTGGGTGTGTTAGGGGAGGGGGTGTTAGATTCATCATTTTAATATGTGAAAAATACCAAGAATCTGACTTGACTTACATCTCATGCAATTAACCTTAAAGAAGTATTAATACACAAATATGCTCGAAATACATTAAACACTAATCACAAAAAACACAAAAGTATATTGATTACATGATAATAAATCACTTAATTAAGTATTGAATAAATTGGTCAGAATCATATAAAACTCTAGGTTGGATGTTTTATAGAATACCTATGTATTATATATATTTCTATATGTAAAATATTAATATATAATTATACTTTTTATAAACCTATATATAAAAAAAGACACCAAATGAAATAATATATAAAATCATTTATTATAATTATTGTATACAAATGCTAACATCTTAAAAAAACTTCATGTAAATATCCATATATGATATAATCAATTAATAAC
This sequence comes from Ottelia alismoides, assembly GCA_037367405.1. Lineage (NCBI taxonomy): Eukaryota > Viridiplantae > Streptophyta > Magnoliopsida > Alismatales > Hydrocharitaceae > Ottelia > Ottelia alismoides. The sequence continues at coordinate 679,106 of JAZKJV010006953.1, read as the reverse complement.
TCATGTATATGAAAATACTCAAAATCAGATTTCCAACTATTTTTATATGTTAAAAATATCTAAGACATATAAGTCCTATCGTGTATATTATACATAGTATAGATCTAAGTATGTATACAACAACAACAATTCCTTTTCCCACATAAGTAGGGTTGGCTACATGGATTCTCTGTCTCGATTCAGAATCTTGTGTCATTCTCAGGCTTAGATCCAAAAAACTAAGATCCCTTCGGATAGTCTCATTCCAACACTTCTTAGGCCTTCCTCATCCTCTCTTAACTGACTCAACATCCGAAAAATCGCATCTCCTAACTGGTGCATCATCCGACTTCCTTTGCAAAAGACCAAACCATCTTTAGCGATTTTCTCTCATCTTATCCTCCATTGAAGCTACACCAACTTTCCGTTTAATCATATCATTCCAAATATTATTTTTACGTATATGACCACATATCCGTAAGAACAAAGGAGGAGTATCGTGGTGCCTCTGTATAAGAACAAAGGAGACATTCAAAATTGGAAGCAAGAAAATGCCTTGGCTTACGAATCTATTCAATGTTATTTGGCGAAGCAAGAAAATGCCTGAAGATTGGAGGAGGAGTATCGTGGTGCCTCTGTATAAGAACAAAGGAGACATTCAAAATTGTTCAAATTACAGAGGTATCAAGCTGATGAGTCACACTATGAAAATTTGGGAACGTGTGATCGAAAGAAGGTTGAGGCAAGTTTCCCAAGTAAAAGAAAACCAATTCGGATTCATGCCAGGTCGCTCAACTATTGAAGCCATCCATTTGCTGAGGAGAACAATGGAGATTTATATAGCTAAAAGGAAGAATCTCCATATGATCTTTATTGATTTGGAGAAGGCTTATGATTCCGTCCCACGAGAGATACTGTGGAGAGTTTTGGAGAAGAGACAAGTACCTGTCCTATACATTAATCTCATAAAGGATATGTATGATAGGGCTTTATCTTGTGTAAGAACCCCGACAGGGAAGACTGACTATTTTGGTATCAACATTGGTTTACATCAAGGTTCAGCTTTGAGTCCATTTCTTTTTACTTTGATTATGGACGAGTTGACAAGTCACATTCAGGATGAGTTACCTTGGTGTATGTTATTTGCTGATGATATTGTGTTGATTGACGAGACTACAGATGGAGTAAATGAGAAGCTTGAGGTTTGGAGACATGCATTGGAGACTAAAGGTTTTCGTATAAGTAGGGCTAAGACGGAATATATGGAATGCACTTTTGATGGAAGCAATGGTGAAGGAATCGAGGTGAAGATTGGTGACGATAACATTCAAAAGAGAGATTCTTTTAGATATCTGGGATCTATTTTGCAACATGATGGGGAAATTGATGGAGATGTTACTAATAGAATAAATGCAGGCTAGCTAAAGTGGAGAGGAGCCTCCGCTGTTCTCTGTGATAAGAAAATTCCTTTAAAAATTAAAGGAAAGTTTTACAAAGCAGCCGTGAGACCTGCTATGCTTTATGGTTCTGAATGTTGGCCTGTGAACCATAGACATGTGCAGAGAATGGCTGTAGCAGAAATGAAAATGCTAAGATGGATGTGTGGACATACACGTAAAGATCAGATTCGAAATGATGCAATCAGAAATAAAGTTGGTGTAGCTCCGATCGAGGATAAGATGCGAGAAAACCGCTTAAGATGGTTTGGTCATTTGCAAAGAAGGTCAACTGATGCACCGGTTAGGAGATGCGAGTGTTGGGATGTTGAGCCGGCTAAGAGAGGGCGAGGACGGCCCAAAAAGTGTTGGAAAGAGACTATACGAAGGGATCTTAGTTTTTTGGATATAAGTCCGAGATTGACCCAAGATAGATCTGAATGGAGGCGAAGAATCCATGTAGCCGACCCTACTTAATTGTGGGAAAAGGCTTTGTTGTTGTTGTATATGACCACATATCCGCCTTACCATTTTAATTTCTTCTACTATCATTCCCTGCACATGTCTATAGTTCACAGGCCACCATTCAGATTTATAGAGCATAGTGGGTCTCGTAGATACTTTGTAGAACTTTAGCATAGCGGGTCTCATAGCTACTTTGTAGAACTTTCTTTTGATTTTCAAAGGAATTTCCTTTTCACATAGAATAGTAGAGGCTCATCTCCACTTTTGCCAAACTGCATTTATTCTATGAGTAACATCTCCATAGATTTTCCCATAATGTTGCAAGTATCTTAAAAAATTTTCTTCTGAACATTATCATCACAGTCTTTACCTCGATTCCTTCACCACTCTTCCATCAAATGTGCACTCCATAGTCCATATATTCAGTCTTAGCCCTACTTATACAAAATCCTTTAGTCTTTAATGCATCTTCAAACCTCAAGCTTCACATTATTTTCAACGAATAACATACACCACGATATCTCATCCTAAATGGGACTAGTCAGCTCGTCTATAATCAAAGTAAAATAGTAAGAAATTGAATTAATAAATAGTAGCTTAGTAGGCAAGTACAATTAAATTTAGTTCACTATGAAAAGAAATTAGTTTCCACATCAACATGATGGAAATTACATGCCTCCATTACATTCTCCAATAAGATTTTGTTGAATTATTTTATTTTTTTCCTATTTATGTAATTTCTTTTCTTTTTGTCTATACTATGTAACATTCACAATAGGGTTTCTCCTCTTTATATAAAAAACCGTTAAGGCCTCATGAATAAGCAACTCATTTTTCCTCTCCACACAGTACCAGAGCGACTGCCATAGATCGAAGCCCTGTTGCCCTAGGTGTCTCCCTACCCACTGGCCTTATTTTCCTATCTCACCATTGTTGTGTTGTCATCACTGCCACATAACACAACACCACCACCTTGCGTTGTTGCCTACTCAACATGCATGCCTTAGCGACGTTGCCGTCTCTCCTACGGGGTACAACCACCTAGGGGCACTGCCAACTCGCTTGCGGGCCTCCTGCACTGTCGCCAACTCCCTCAAGTGTTTGTAGTACGACCTTCGGGCTCCTCCTTGCCGCATATAGGCTTCCTCCAACGAAGGTAGCGACCATCGCCAATGCCTTGAACGTATGCCACCATCCTTAAGGGCACCCCGTATGATACTTACCAATCACTGGACTCTCAAAAGAATCTGATTTTGGTTTGTTTTTGGTGAAATCTGACCACTACAATGACCTAGTGCCCTAGAGCACCCTCTTGGTTGATGGGAACGGTTGTGGCATGAGTCTGCACATGCAACCGATTCTCTGTATGATCATGTAGACGTATTCTGATCGATCTACTATCCAAGCCGAGTTTTGTATCGGTTTCCAATCATTATGTCAGAAATAAAGTGTGACATCTCCTCCTCCTTCGGTGCTTTCATGGGCTTGTCACCCATCATGAAAATAAATGGCACCAAGTATGAGTTATGGTCCACACAATTTATGACATTGATGCAGTGCACTAACAAGGAGCACATTCTGACACAACGAGAGTCGATCGAGAAGACTGGGACGAATGCTTCATGGAAGCAAGATGACGCGTACACACATGTCTGGTTCTTGGGGACTCTCAACAAGAGATAGCCAGCGATATTTTACATCATCCCACTACTAAGGAAATGTGGGATGTCCTTAGCTTTCTCCTGTGGTCAGGAAAAGAATGAGATGAAGATTCTCTAGTTACAGTTTGATATCTTTACGGGAAGATAGATTGGTCGTCCTCTGCACAACTTCTACTCTTCATTTTGAGGGATGTCTCAGAAGTTGCAAATTGAGGTAAGTTGTCACTATACACATGGCGCGATTCAGAAGGTTTTTATCTCTACTTCCCGCACCAGCTCAGGAGAATATACAACAGATTTTTTCACCATGGTTATAGCTAGAGGGCCATTTCAGAGGTGTTCCAAGCTAAGCATGATTGACATCTATGCTCCATCTTGAGGGGGAGTGTTGAGAGTTATTTTATATTTTCTTATTTATGTATTTTCTTTTCTTTTTGTCTCTACTATGTAATTTGCCCAATAAGGTTTCTCCTCTTATATATAAGAGAATCCTAGGGCCTCATTATATGACCATTTTAAACTATTAAATCTGAAAAATTTAGCTTTAACCATCATTTAATGTGTACAGTTTTACATAGTTATAATTCCGAAGAAGAAGTGATTCTTACTAGCAAAGCATACAATAAAAAAAGAATGAAAATCACATACTCATATTCTCATCTGCATGTGATCAACATAGGGTCGGAGGTGATTAGGGATGATTGGTGATGACAAAACTCCGAGCTAGCAACGAAGGAGGAGGTGGTGATCAACCGAGTGTGTGAGCAATCAAGATAGCAACAACAAGAGCATCAACAACAAGAGTAGCAACAGAGAAATCAACGAAAGACAAAGAATGTTGTCGTCTTAGGTTTAGTCTAAATAATAATGGAGAAGGGTTCTCTGGAGAATCAAGGAATCATCGGCTCTCTTTAATATCCAAATCCTATCGAATCTGATAACATTGACTGGGTGCATAAACACGTTCAAGCCGAGCACATATGTGGTATATGCTACCTTATTAGTTGCAAAGGCATATATGTGTCTGCTGAAGAATTGGTTCAAGTTTATGGACTCATATGTGACCCAAATGGTCACTTTCTTAAAAACTATTGTGTGTTATGCGTGCTTACATGTGTACACATGTATATATGTGCATCACATGTAACTATTTATGTTGTGTATATATGTAGTTATGTAAGTATGTTTCTATACCGTATCTGAGTATTATGTGTGTGTAAATGTGTATGCGGGTGGAATATGCGCGCATTCATAAGTGTGCAAGCATGCATGAATATGTGTGTATGCTTGATGAATATGTGATTCATCACTCTTAAAGTTGAAAATAGAGCCTTGTTCCTGAGTAATTAGGAGCATATTTCCACCAATGTTGCATAATTAGCATTCATGCATGCATTGGTAACATTTGCATTTTAGCATTCGCATCTGCATTAAATAAGAAGCCAAAGCAACTTGTAAAAATCACTCATCTGTATATATTTTACACTAACTATAAATCTTATAAATTCACTTTATACTGTGTATATTACTAACAATAATATAAGAAAAATACCAAAAAAATGCTAACCTGTAAATTTGACAAATAAAACCCCAAACCAAGTTGGAGACCATGGACCTTAGAATGCACATATCTCTCTCATACAACCTCCGATCTAGGTCTACTCACTTTTAAATTAATACACATTCAGAGACCTTCAGAGACCAATTTCATTTAAATCGGAACTCGTATGCAAAACTTGGGTTTTGGGCCACTTTCATGTTTTGAGTTTTTTCAAATTCGACCATTTTCTCCCTCTTGTGCCACATTTCTTCCTCAACCAATCAGAGTGGGCCACGTGGCACCCTCTGGTTGCGCCACGCGGCCCACTCAGCCGTTCGCCACGCGCCTTGCCTCCTAGCCGTTAGATCACCTTCTTCTTCTTCTTCTTCAGATCTCGGCCCTCCATTCCGCAACCCCTCTCCGCCGCACGATCTCCCCCTGATCTCATCCAGACCACACGTCTCTGCCTCACTCTCCTTAGGCCACATGTCACGCTCATGGCCGTTGGATCTTGACCCCGATGATGAGATCTCATCCGTTCGTCCCCGCTCAATCGACGACCCTTCGATCCCCACGCCTGATTCCATCTCCATCGTTCTTTAGCGCCATGTCCCCATGCTGCAACGTGGCTTGATCACAGCCCTTCGATTACATCACCCAGATCTGATCACGACCCTTCTTTCGCTCCTATCTTCCGACTGTTGGATCACAAGATCCAACGGTCCAGAAATCGTCTTCTTCCTCCGAAAGAGCCTCGCCCACGTTGCCCCTACCTCGAGATGGCTCCACCCCCTTCCTATTTTTGACGCCATGACAGCCACCTTCTCCGCCCATCAACACCTCCACGATGTAACCCCAACCTCCACCTTCCTCGCCAGCAGCCAAGATACCCATGAAGCCCTCTCCTTCGCTCCACAAACTCCATGCCGACCACCCTCTCCATCACCTGAACACCCCATCTCCTTCCTAAATACTCCCTCTCCAGCCAACTTCCAGCCCATCCACCCTTGCAGAGAGATTCCCAGAGCTCCCTTCTACCTGTTGGTGATAACAATTACGCAAGAGAGTGAGCGACGACGGCATTTTCATCTCCGACGAGAGCCACGACGTAGCACGTCGTGCCACAGCTTCTTCGATGGCCTGCACGAGCTCGGGCCAGCTACCAACCCTCGAGCGACGACCTGAGCCTCTTACGCGAGCCTCCATCCCCAGGTAGCTTCCTCCACTCTCCTCCGATCTTCTTTCTTTATTCCTCTCGATCTTCTCGCCTTTTTCCCAACTTCTCTGATCGATTCCACGTCTCTCCGACCATCCACCGAGCTCCGCCTTAGAGCTCTCACCTTCGCGCCACCATCTGTTAGTCCCTACAACACTTCAACCATCTCCGATCACAGCTCCGCCGACCACGACGGAATATCACCTCCGCCCGGTCATTACTTCGCCCACAGGCCTCTCGCACACTCACCACACTTCCACGAGCACGATGCACTTGATTTCTGGCACCCACTAACCCTGCAGGACCATTCTTCATTGGTCGGACATCACGCCGGAGCTGCTTCAAACTCCATCGTCCCCGGCCTACAGACGACCCAGCAACTTCAAAAGCCTCTGGCGGCCTCCTGACACTTCCACGACCGATCTGGGCTATCTAGGAGCCACCGGCGAGCTTCCACGAGCACGGGTAAGGGCGGCGGAGCCAGAGCTACCTCGGTGGAGCCCCGCCAAGTCCGTCGCAGGAGGCGGCAGACCGAAGAAGACGACGTACAACTGCCGTTGGATCACCTTGATCCAACGGTCCTCTTCACGATACGTTGCCCCGAGCCCGCCATCGTTAGATCAGGAAGATCTAACGGACCTCGTAGCACCACGTCGCATCTGCTTCGAGCTTCAGCTTCTGTTAGATCCATCTTGATCCAACAACCAATATTGAGCCACGTCGCCTTGCTCCAGCAGCCATCACCACCGTTGGATCATCCAGATCTGACGGGTCCTCATCGCGCCACGTTTCCATTTCCCGCAGTCGTTGGATCGCTCCAGATCTAGCGGCCCAGCATTCGCCACGTGGAGCCTCCGAGCCTCTTCCCTGACCCTAGGCTCGGATCAACTGAAGCAGACCCGAAGCAAAGTCCAAGCCTCCAGAGCCTCTCGAGCCTCCGTCTGAGCCTCCTATGCCTTTCGAGCCTGGCTCATCACGTGTCCCATACGTGAGGGCTGGGTAATTTCACCGAGGCCCTTACAGCTTTCCAGATTTACAAATTGGTCCCTGCCAGGCACGTCAAGTGAGGAGCACACGTACTCGTGGAATTTTGCGTCCATAACCCCAGCATTATAAGTATTTGCACTTTATTCCATGTATGCATGTTTTATTTTAAGCAATTTTTATTTTCTATTTTAAATTTTGGTCCTTGTGTTTGCACGCATATTTAGATGTCCATCTCTCATTATTCTTAAATTCCAAAAATTGCATGTAGTAGTTTAACTTGTCCTTTATCTTTTATGACACGTATCATATTTTTGTGAGCTGCATAGAATTTAATAATATTATTCTTGTGGAATTTGACATATTTTGCCCATTGTGTGCCTTTTATTTATTATTAAATTCTTTGTTGCTCCAAAAATCACCATAAAATCAATTAGACTTAGGTTAAGTTGCTCTACACTGTGCCCCAAAATCGTTGCATTTGCACGCATCACGAGGCCTGAATAAATCAAATAGTATTTTGCTTAATTGATTTTTAATAGGTCTAATTTACATCAATGTTTAAGTTTATTAATTTTCCTGGATTCAACCCACTTAATGGTCTAGTGGTAGTAAAGTGTGTCTACCACACAAAAGACCAGGGTTCAAATCCCACTCTTGCAGGGGTTGCGTTAGGTAGTCGACGGCCAGCGTAAAAAATAGTCGAATCTTTCGACATGGATTTGAGCAAGAATCCATGTAGCCGACCCTACTTATAGTGGGAGAAGGCTTAGCACTTTTTTTTAATTTTCCTGGATTCATCTCACATAGACCTATCTAGGATAATTTTTATATCTAAAAATAATGTGCTTTGGTATTTATTAAAATTGATTTTGTAAAAAGTACCCTGCATTCTTATTTTATTCTTTTTTAATTCATTTAGAGTCTAAAAATTCCAAAAAAATTACAGTAGCTTAGCCTCATCACATACAATCTTCTGGCCAAGTTTCATTAATTTTGGACTTCATCTGATCATCTTTTGTGATTTAACTTAAATTTGGCTTGAAATTGCATTGCCTTTTCTTTAATTGCATAAAAAAGACCAAAAATATTCTTCTGTAAATATGATCTCTAAATTAACTTAAAATTTATCTAAGGAGGCAGCTGCCTTCCTGAGTTCGACCTTGGGCTTGCCCAAGTAAAATAAATCTGCCGCTTGGAATTAATTGAACATTAAATCTGAGTGGTGTTTTTGACGAAGTCTCGATTACCCGACTGCAACGAACGACAAACCTATTTCGATTGATAACTCGGTTGAATTAATAATGGTAGCCGAGGCGGCTTCAATGCCTGCTTGTGCATCTACTGTATTGTATGCATGTCTTTGTATGTGTGTACTATGTATGTGCATACTTTGTGTATGCGTTCTTGTGTGTATTGTATACACCGCCACCTCACTTGCGGGCCTCCTGTAGCGCCACCAACTCCCTCAAGTGTCTATGGTTTGACATGCAGACCCCTCATTGCTGCATGCAGGCTTTCACCAACAGAGGCGATGACCATCACTATTGCCTCCAACGTACGCCACCATCCTTGGGAATCCCCCTTACGGTACTCAACAATCATCGAACTCTTCAAACGATCTGATTTTGGGTCGTTTCTAGTGAAATTAGACCTCGTCTTTGACTCTATTCCCTAAAGCGCTCCCTTGGTTGATGGGAATGGTTGTGACATGTGTCTGCACATATAACTGATTCTTGTATGATCATGTAAACACATTCTGATCAATCTAGTATCCCAATTGAGTTATGTACCGACCTTCTTATCATCGTGTCAAAAATCAAGGGTGACATCTTCTCCTTGTTCAGTACTTTCAAGAACCTGATGTCCATCGTAAAGACAGATATCACCATTTATGAGTTAGCGGGAGCTGACTGACAAGACTGGGCGAATGCTTCATGGAAGCAGGATGACACATACACATGTGTCCGGCTCTTCGGGACTCTCACCACGGAGATAACCAATGATATTTTACATGCCCACTGCTAAGGCAATGTGGGATATTCTTGCTTTCTCATATAGTCAGGAAGAGAATACGACCAAGATGTAAATTATCACTATACACGTAGCATGATTTAAGTCTTTATTTCTACTTTATACGCTAGCTCAGGGGAACAAACAATAGATGTTTTCACCAAGGCTCTAACCAGAGGATCATTTTAGAGGTCTTGTCCCAAGCTGAGCATGATTGACATATATGCTCCTTATTAAGTTGGAGTGTTGAGAGTTATTTTATATTTTGCTATTTATGCAATTTCTTTTCTTTTCTTTTCATCTCTACTATGTAATTGGGCCAACAAGGTTTCTTCTTTGATAAATGAGGTCCCTATAGTCTCATTATATAACTGTTTTAGACTGTTAAATCTGAAAAATTTAACTTTAGCCATCATTTAATGTGTACGGTTTAACAGAGTTATAATTTCAGAGAATAAGTAATTCTTACTAGTAAAACATACGATAAAAAATGAATTAAAATCACATAATCAAATTCTCATCAACATGCGATCACCATAAGGTCATGGGTGGTTAGGGATGATTGATGATGACAAAGTCAAATTTAGCAACGAAGGAGGAGGCAACGATCAACCGAGTGTGTGAGCAGTCAAGATAACTGTAATAAGAGCATCAACCGGGAGAGTAACAACAGAGAAAGCAATGACCGACAAAGCATGTTGTCGTTTTAGATTTAGGATAGATAACAATGGAGAAGGATTCTCGGGAGAATTAAGGCATTATTCAAATCAATCGATTCCATTTAAGATCTGAATCTTATCTAATATGATAACTTCGAATAGGATATGGGACGGGGGGAGGGGGAGTGCGGAGATGGTAGCGTCAGAGCACGTTGGGTGCTGGTGCGTTCGAAGCAGTGTGGGGAGAAGCAACAGGCGATCACGGAACGATGCGTAAGGACAAATCCAGTGGTCGGTGGTCGGAGCCATGATGGAAGAGGGAGTCTGTTTGGCCGCAACTGCTTTCATTGCGGCTCGCTGCAGCACTGGGCTAGTCATTATCGGGAACCAATGCGGTGCTTCAAGTCTGCACACAGGGTGAGAGTGTGCCCTTTGGGCGCTGGTGGGCTGGAGACCCGATTGAAGAAGGGAGTGTGGGAGGGTGTTGTGTTAATCAACGAGGGAGGAGGTTCTCGAGCTTTGTTTTGCGGCATCTCGGACATGGGAGTGGCTATGGGAGGGAGGTTCGATGGGGATGTCGCAATGTTGAGCCCATGGTGCGAGGCCTTGTGGCGCATGAGGCGAGGTGATCGTTCGACTGTGTGAGAACAAGAAGTCACTCCTTGGGTGGGTTCTTCCGGGCAGCTTGGATGGTCGAATGGAGTTCCAGTGCACGGTATTCCTATCGCGTGGTTAAGGGTGGAGCTCGTACGTGAGATACTATCCGGGATTGCTTCGGTGGTTGGGATTGAGTCCGATGGTTGCACTCCGGGGAGGAAGGTGGAACTTGTTGCCCGTGTGCAGGAGTTCAACCCTCAGGGTTTGGGGTGGATGAAGGTGCTCTTTCATGGCATGTTTCTAGAGATTAAGCTAGCATCTGTCAGCTCCTTTTTTTTCCCAAAGATTCGGGGTCCCCAGATGGAGGGCATCGCGAAGGCTGGTCGAAACTCGGGAAGGGGTGCCCTACGACGTCGTCGGCTGACGCAGTGGGAAGTCGGAAGGCCGCGGTGGGGTTGTACGTCGCGATACCGTCTCCTTAGGTATCGTACGTCATCACCAGCAGATCTCTTAGAATAGGAAAACAAGAATTGACGTGGGCCGTTGCGTTTCCCGAAGCAGAAAGTGGAACGACGTCACCTGTTTGCTCGGTCGTGCCCTTTGAGGGGGTCCCTCTGTTTGAGGTATGTGCTGGGCCATTGGGGCAGAGAGTTCGGGTCTCGAAGGTCATGCAGACAGGTCTGGATCCAGGAGCAGATCCGAAAGCGGGCACAGATCCGGACGTGTGAGCGGATCCAGGAGTCGATCCAGAAATGGAAGCGGATGTGGATCAGGGAGCGGCTCCGGTTGTTGATGCATATCCTGCGATCCGGGTCTCGGAGGAGGAGAGCCTGGTAGCGGGCGTGGATCCGAGAGCGAATCCGATAGATCAGGTTTCAGTGAATCCTGACTTGCATAACAAGGTGCGGTTCCACGTGTTTCGGGTTAGCAGATATGGGGGATTCGGATCCATTCGAAATAGGGGCTCCGGACCTGGGGGCAGTCTGCTTGAGCTGGAGGAAGCGGAAGTTCGAGACTTGGGTTTGGCGGTCGATCCTGTGGGAGGGGAGGTGGCTCTCCGTGGCGGTCATGTGCTAGAGGAAGGGCGTGCGGATGGAAGGTTGGCGGAGATGTTCGATCCCGTGGGTGGGGAGTGGGCCCTCCAAGGCGATGCTGGGTTGGAAGAAGGGCAGGAGGGTAAAAGGAGGGTGAGGGAGTTCGGGAAGCAGGAGGCATATGGCGCTGTCAGGGGGTTGGGTGGTATGGAGCAGGTGCCTTCAGTTCGAGATGCGGGAGCTTCGAGGCTGCTGTTGGAAGGGGAGTCCTCTCAGGCAGTTGGTAGGGGGCCCAAGGTTGGAGTTTTTTTCAAGAAGGGGGTGGCGTTGAGTTCGGTTAGAAGGAGGCGCAGGACAGAGATTCTGGAAGCTAAGGAACGACCGATGACTTCTCTGTTGCGTCCCGCAGTTAGCGAGTCACCCTGGGGAAAGTTGAGTCATTTCTGTCTGCTGGACAGAGGCTTTGCTGAGTTTCTGGGGGTGGTACAACCACAACCGCTAAGGAAGATTTCCAATGTTTCTCAATGAAAATGTTGTCCTAGAACGTGAGGGGTCTGGGCCTACTCGAAACGCGCCTAGGGGTTGGGAATTTGATTTATGATGCTAAAGCAGATATTTTCTTGTTGCAAGAAATGAAACTGGCAAGGATTGCGATAAATGCTGGTCGACACTTGGGGATTGGAAGAAGCTTCGAGTTTGTGGAACTGGAGGCCCAAGGAGTGGCAGGTGGGCTGCTCACGGGGTGGAAGAAGGAGGAGTTCGAGACGGTGGCGGAATGGAGGTCCACATTTTCACTTTTCGTTCGCCACAAGCTTGGGGCAGATAGACTCCTTTTTACGGTGACAAATGTCTATGGACCCACTGGCACTGGGAGGGGGTCTCTAGCGGCAGAGTTGGTGCAGACGAGCTCCGACCATATTGATGGGGCTTGGATTGTAGGAGGAGATCTCAACATTACTTTGCTACCAGATGATCGCCCTCATAGAGGGGGGCGAGATGCATTCCTTGGGTCTTACAATTGTTGATGCGGGTGCGACTGGGTGTGCGTATACTTAGCACAATGCGAGATCAAGGTTGAGATTGTACAGATTCCTACTTTCTGTGGAGGGGGTGGAAAGTTCCTCACTTTCGCAAGCTTGGGCGCTTCCGTGGGTGCTTTTAGATCACACACCCCATGTTCTTTTTCCTCTTCGAGCGTTCGTGGCTGTTGGAGGATGGTTTCAAGAAGATGGCAGCGGATTTGTGGAGAGAGTGGCGCCCGGAAGGTTCGACGGTTAGTCATTTGGCAGCTCAACTGGTGATGTTTAAGTCCTTCCGCAGGGGTTTGGAAGGGAGGCGAGGATGAAAAGAAGGGAGAAGAGGGGTTTGGAAGTGAGGTGATGCTTAGGTCCTTCCTACAGGGGTTTGGAAGGGAGGTGAGGATGAAAAGAAGGGAGAAGAGGGGTAGGGCGCAGGAGGAGGTGGTCCATATTGATGGGCTGGATGACCTGAGACGTTTGTGTAGAGATATTTGTGTATTTCTATATTCTATATGTATCGTTTTCTTATTTGTATTTCTGTTTTTCTGCCTTATGTAATTTACCCATAGGTCTCTCCTCTATATAAGAGAGCCTAGGGTTCTCAGAAATAATAATCTCTTATTTTTCTTCCAACATGGTATTAGAGCGGCGGTCCTAGACCGGAGCTCCTATACCCTAACCCTAGATCCCCACCCGCCAGCCCCCTCCTCTCTCCGCATGCGCTGCTGCCCAGGTCACCCCGCTCCATTGCCGGCCTACCGCGGTCGCTCAGGCCTCTCCCTCGGAGACCACAACCACCGCCGCCAGGGCCTCCGCCGAGGTCTACACCTCCTTGCCGGGCACCGCCGACACCGTCCAGGCCCGCGCCTCCGTCGCCCAGCCCTTGGCGGTCGCCAGTTGATTTTTGCGGGCCCCTAAAGACCGCCTAGGCCGTCGGCCTCAAGTGCCGTCGGTCTCAGCCATGTTCTCCGTCTTCTTCGCGCAAATCGGGTGATGGATTTGATTGCATAGGTCTACATATGCAATCAAATCCCCATATGTCATTGTAGACAAATCTCTCTTAGTCTACATACCCTGTGATCTTCATTCGGCATCATGTCAGAAAACAAATCGACGTACCCGCCACAGGGGCCTTCAAAGGTCCGGCACCGATTGTCAAGATGGACGGGACGAACTATGAGATCTGGGCTATGCAGTTCATGAGACTTATGAAGTCTAACGGTAAGAAACATATTCTTACTGACGATGAGCCAACGGAGAAAATCGGGATTCACGCCACATGGGAGGCGGATGATGCGTATGCCAAGGTCTGGTTATCTGGGACGTTGACGATAGAGATCGCCAACGACGTGTTGCATCAGCCCACAGCGAAGGCAATGTGAGATATTCTAGCCGCGACATATTCTCAGGAGCGGAGTGAGACCAAGATACTACAGTTGCAGCATGATATTTTTACAATCAAACAGAATGGACGTCCTCTCCACTCACTGTACACATCCTTGCAAGGGATGTTTGAGAAGCTCCATAGCTTCATGCCTTTGATGGCTACTCCTGAGCAACAAAAGACATACAAGAATGCTACCATGGTGGGTGTATTCCTGGTTGCACTTGATCCAGAGTACGATACTGCCCGCTCTCAGATTCTTGCTGATGCCACTATTCCTCCCATGAAGGAGGATGAACCATATCCATGATCTGGAGGTGGGGGGACAGAGGATCTATGGGGAGGCGCAAATTGGTTGTGTATTGAGAGGCCATTTTGTGGAGACGTCGCGGAGGAGGCAAGGGGGCTGGCGGGGGAGGGGGTGAATTCCTTGTCATCAGTGCAGATTGAGGGGTTGGTGGCGCCGCTCTCTGAGGAGGACGTGGAGAAAGCAATTTGGGGGCTGAATACAGACGGGGTACTGGAGCTAGACAGGTTCTCGATCTTCTTTTACAGAGAGTTTTGGGAACTGTTGAAGGACGAGATCCTGGAGGTGTTACAGGAGTTCAGGGATGGCAACATGGGGCGGGTTGGGCTGGTGGGGGAGGGGGTGAATTCCTTGTCATTAGTGCAGGCTGAGGGGTTGGTGGCGCTGTTCTATGAGGAGGATGTGTAGAAAGAAGTTTGGGAGCTGAATACGGATGGGGCATCGGGGCCAGACGGTTTCTCGGTCTTCTTTTACATAGAGTTTTGGGACCTGCTGAAGGACGATATCTTGGAGGTTTTACAGATTCTTTCACACCATGGCGTCAGGCAGAAGGAGGAGGAACCATATCCATGTGCTGGAGGTGGGGGACAGAGGATCTCTGGGGAGGCGCAAATTGGCAGTGTACTGAGAGGCCATTTTGTGGAGACATCGTGGAGGAGGCAAGGGAACGGGTGGGGTTGGCAGGGGAGGGGGGTGAATTCCTTGTCATCAATACTGGCTGAGGGGTTGGTGGCGCCGTTCTTTGAGGAGGAGGTGAAGAAAGCAGTTTGGGGGGCTGAATACAGACGGGGCACTGGGGCCAGACGGTATCCCGATCTTCCTTTACAGAGAGCTTTTGGACCTGCTGAAGGACAGGATACTAAAGGTGTTACAGGAGTTCAGGGATGGAAACAAGGGTTTGAGAAGGTTAACAGGGCGTTGTTCTTGCTACCAAATAGAGATCTCCCGGTGAGAGTGGAAGACTTCAGACCGATCGCTTTGTCCAATGGAATTTCTCTCATTGTAGGGAAGGTGCTGGCGAACAGACTTAAGGGGGTCATGGACTATTGTTCTACAGGGGAAATTCGCTTTCATACTCGGACGTCAAATGACGGATGGGCTGGTTATTGCTTCGGAGATTTGCTTGGAATGGCGACACAAGAGCACGAAGGGAGCGATGTGGAAGATCAACTTTGCCAAAGCATACGATTGTGTGGACTGGGGATTTTTATGGCTGTCATTGAGGAGAAGAGGGTTCCCGGACTGCTGGATTGCTTGGATGAAAAATGCATTACTACGTCGTCCTTTTCCATCTTGGTGAACGACCGACCAGAGGTGGGGCTTTTTTCAGCCACTGGCGGTTCTTTTCAGGCAAGCAGTTGAGGGAGGCTGGTGGAAGGCTTTCATCTGGGTGACATCTCGGTGCCATTGCTATAGTACGTCGATGACATGGTTATTTTTCTTGATAGATTTGATGAAATGGGTAGTAGAGAGGTACAATTGTTGGGCATATTTGGCAGCCTCTCCGGGCTGGTCATAAATATGCAGAAGTCAGTTGTAATTACTTTTAGTTTACAGAATGAGGAACGGGGCAGGATAACGAAGCTGCTTGGGTGTCCGTTGGGAGACCTACCAATTACCCATCTCGGCCTTCCATTGGCGACAAGCAAACTCAGAAAGTCGGAATGGGACGTGATCGTTCAGAGGATGTAGCTTAGGTTGGCTGGGTGGAAAGCGGTTACTTTATCTAGGGACAGGAAGCTGGTTTTGCTGAAGCATGTGCTGTCGGCCATCCCCCTATTCTTTTTCTCTTCCAGGTTGATGTCAATGGGGGTAAGACAGAGGATTGAGAAGCTAATGAGAAGGTTTTCTGGTCACACGGGAAGCAGCAAAGGTCGGGCCTGCATATGGTGGGATGGGAGGATGTCACGAGAGCGTGTGATCAGGGAGCCTGGGGGTTCGGGATGTAGCGTGTATGAACAAGGCGTTGTTGGCGAAGTGGGTGGTGCGCATATGGGGTCCGTTTGAGGGCCTGGCCACAAGATTACCGAGGGAGATTTACAGTGTGAGAGGAGGGCTGGTGGCAGAGACGTCTCGCTTTACGTTCACCCCTATGGCCGGGGTTCAGGAAGTGTTGCCTCTTATGACCCATAGGCTGAGGCCTAAGGTTGGGGACGGGTGGGGCTTCAGATTCTGGAGGGATAACTGGATAGGGGATGTCGCCCTTGAGATGCGATTTCCGAGACATTTTATGGTGGCGACAACAAAAGAAGCCGCTTTATGTGCAGTGGCTCAGTCAGGAGCATGGATGCCAGCGTTTGCTGTGCTCCTCTCGGATCGAAGGAGGGAGGGTTTGATTAGCTTACAGTCGGAGACTCCTTCCCCATAAGGTTTCTCTATGAGAAGGGACCACTTTGAGTGGACGCGAACCAGATTTTCGGTCAAGCGTTTGTAGGGAGAGCTCAGAAATGGTGGAGAGGGCCAAGATGGAGACTTATGCCAGGACATGAAGATTATTTGGACAAGCAAAATTCTGAGTAGGATAAAGGTCTTCCTCTGGTACATGCGGAAAGATAAACTCGATGAAAAAGCTAGGATGGCGAGGATTCTTGGCCTACAGGACATGACATGTGATAAATGCGGGGAGCAGACGAAGAATTTAGAATATTCTTCTTCACTTGTGCGACTTCGGCGAAGGTTTGGAGGGAGTTGGCGATCTTGTGGGTGAAGGCTGATGGCCTGGCAGGCTTTTAGGAGGCGGTAAGGAAGGTCGGAAGCAACTCCTCGGACAATGTTGCTAAGCCATTTGCGGCAGTCTGGGCTATTTTTTGGCAAGAATTTATCTCATTTTTAAAAAAATCAGAGTTTTGCTCGAAAAATATAGTTTTCTCATTATAGGGCTCTTACGGGCTTTTGGGAGTCCATGTAACGTATCATGTTATTTTCATAGTTTTATTAATAAAATGATCTTGCGGTGACTCCCACCTCGGGAGCTCACCCTCTTTTCCGAGAGAAATTCCTAAGTAGTACCTTGGGTTTACTTAAATCCCTAGGTACTACGGAATGTTTTTTTATCTGGGTGCTACAGTGGTGTCGCATGTTTAATATGCAACACCCCTTAATGTTTTTTTACCTGGGAACCATAGTCGTATCGCATCTTCGATATGCGTTTTCTATATCGCATAATAAACATGAGATATACGTAAAATTCCCTCGAAAATTTGCGGAACATGCTATATTTGAGCAACTTACAGGAAGTTTCACGTAACTCGCATGTTAAACATGCGCTATATGAACAACTTCCTGTAATATTTCCAGGTAAGTCGAATGTTCAAAATGCGCTATGTAAGCAATTTCCTGTAACATTTCCAGGAAGTTCCATGTAACACGCATGTTGAACATGCGCTATGTAAGCAACTTCATGTAATTATTCTAGGAAGTTTCAAATAAGTCGCATGTTGAACATGCGTTATGCGAGCAACTTCCTGTATTTTTTCCAGGAAGTTTCAAATAAGTCGCATGTTGAACATGCGCTTTGTGAGCTACTCCCTGGATATGCAATATTTACAGGAAGTTTCAAGTAAGTTGCATGTTCAACTTGCGCTATGTGAGCTACTCCCTGGGTATGCAATATTCACGTAAACCCGCAAGTTGAACATGCAATATTCGAGCAACTTTCTGCATACACAATATTTCCATGGAATTTTGATCTACGAATTCGCATAATTGACATACCGATTCACAGACACATTCACATTCACATAAATTATATATTGATGTACACGCACATTCACATAATTGACTAGATTAAAGCTTATAAATAAAATTGTCCACAAGCACATTATCATAATTGACTCACATGAACAACTTTATATTTAGTACAACTTAGAAGTTTACAACTCAACGCCTTCTTCTCCGTTGATATGTACTCGTTGTATCATGCGGATTAAAGGGTAACAAACGACTTGTCTCGTCTATCATACTTATTTGCGAGGGTCCTGCACCGTCTTCCTCAAACGTTGGCATTGGTAGCGGTGTCAGCATGTCGGTGCCCGCGGTGTTGGCATGTCATCACGTGGCCGCTCGACAGCTGGTGTGACGAACTGGCTCTCCAGTTTGGTGGATGCAAGATCTTCATCTGCCCATGCGTCTTCCTCATCCACAGGTACGACTGGCAGTTCATGCGCTCTTCCCCTACCTCTTCCTCTCCCTCTAGCCCTTCCTCGCCTAGCCTCTGCCTGAGCCTGGTCAGCATGCTCCTCGTGTATCCTGAGTGCATCTGCAAATAGGAATGCCAACCATTGCTCTGTTTCTGCCTTTGCTTGTACCGCAATCTCCCTAAACTCCTCATGTCCGGTATCGTATATGCGTCCCCACCTGGTGAGCTGCATCAAAAAGAATAATACATAGTGGTTAATTTTAGCAAACTAAAACAAAAATGATCAGGGAACTTACGTTGCTTGCCAAAGTTGCTCCTAACCGACCAACAAATCTTCGCGTAATCATCCTATACCAATCTACATAGGCTAGAGTCGCAAAGATCCCAGATAAAAAAACATTTCGTAGTACCCTAGGGATTTAAGTAAATCCAAGGTACTACTTAGAAATTTCTCTCCCTCTTTTCCATAAAAAAACTTTGACTGGATGCATAAACATGTTCAAGCAGAGCACATGTGTGGTATATGCTACCTGGTTTGTTGCAAAGGCGTATATGGGTCCGCAGGAAGGATTGGTCCAAATTTATGGCCTCACATGTGACCCAAATGACACTTTCTTAAAAATGATTGTGTGCTATGTGTGCTTGAATGCGTTAACATGTAAATGTGTGCATCACATGTAACTATTTGTGTTATGTGCTTATGTAGTTATGTAAGTAGGTATGTTTCTATATTGTATCTATATATTATGTATGCGCGTGCATGTGTGTGCAGGAGAACTATGTGTGCATTCATAAGTATGTTAGCATGCATGCATGTGTGTGTACGCTTGCTTGTGCATCTACTGTGTTGTATGGATGTCTTTGTATGTATGTCTACTATGTATGTGCATACTTTGTGTATGCGTGCTTGTGTGTACCGTATACATCATGTATGTCTCCATCTAAATGTGTGTTTTTCTATACAATGCATGTAGTATGTCTATGTATATGTGTTTATGTATGTGTTCTTTGTGTATGTACGTATGTGGATATGTGTGCATATGGTGTATGTGTGTGGGAGTATATGTATGGATGTATGTGTTTGTCTCCGTGTGTATGTAACTGTAGTCCGTGTGTGTTTTTGTGTCTATACGTGTGCACTGTAGGCTTGTATGTGTATACATGTATGCATTTATGCGAGGTTTGTGTGTTTGTATGTGTGTAACTTGTGTATACAACATGTATACGTGTTCGTTTGTGTTCCGTTTGTGTATGTAATTGTAGTCCGTGTGTGTTTTTGTGTCTATACTTGTGCACTGTAGGCTTGTATGTGAATACATATATGCATTTATGAAAGGTTTGTACGTCTGTATGTGTGTAACTTGTGTATACAAAACGTATACGTGTTCGTTTGTGTATAATGTGTGTATATTGTATGTTTTTATGTATGTGTGTTGTGAGTACTACACTCATGTGTGCGTGACTGTGTATAATTTTATATAAGTGATGTTTGTGTAACTGTTTGTATTTGCATTTATCTGTGTATTTGTAATGTGAGCATGTGTCTGTTCGTGTATGCATACTGTATGTGTATGTGTGTCTGTGTTTTTGTATGTAATATGTTTGCTTGTATGTACAACACGCTTGCGTGCATATGTGTTCTTATGTATGTGTATGGGTATTGTGTACATATGATGCATGTTTGCATGTTTGTCTCTATGTATATTTATGTTTTTGTTTGTATTGTGGATGTGCATATGTCTTTCAGTGTGTGTATGCGTGTAAGTATGACAGGGCGGGTATCACATGGATTCATGCTTGTGTAGGCACGCCTGTGTATGATTGCATGTGTACACCATGC
The DNA here is from genome assembly GCA_037367405.1 of Ottelia alismoides. Taxonomy (NCBI): domain Eukaryota; kingdom Viridiplantae; phylum Streptophyta; class Magnoliopsida; order Alismatales; family Hydrocharitaceae; genus Ottelia; species Ottelia alismoides. The sequence continues at coordinate 658,834 of JAZKJV010006953.1, read as the reverse complement.
GTGCGTGTTTGTTTGTGCGTATGTCTATATGTATATACGTTTGTGTTAGTATAAGGGCGCATACAAGCACATGTGTATTTTCTTTGTTTGTGTATGCCAGGAAGGGGGTTGGATACATGTGTGTATGATATGTGCATGTTTGTGTTGTGGTTGTGTTCTGTTCATGCCTGTGGGTGTGGGTACATGGGCCCGAGTGTGCGCTCCTATACGGGTTTTCCTTGAGTTTGTGAATGTGTTTCTATGTTAGTCTATTGTATGTATAATGTGTATTTATACATGCATATTCATATTTGTGTTTCTATGTGTGTGCTTTATTTTTTGTTTATTTCATACATCCACATGTGCATCTCTGTGTCTGCATCTAATAGTTTATGTATGGGCAGGTAGGTGAGGGTGTGTGTGTTTGTGTACTATACGTGAGTATCCACGCTTTTATGCATGTGTGAGTATCCTCTCTTTTATGCGTGTGCACACACACGCTCTGTGTATCTGTATGTATAGATGTATATATATGTGTGTGTATATGTGTATGGAGCAGCCCAGGAAGGTACATATGAATGCAATACATATGATTCTAAGATATTTGAAGACTTCACTAGGCACCGGACTTATATTTATTAGAGGTGTATCTCTTGATGTAATAGTTTGCGTAGATGCAGATTATGTAGGATGCTCTAGAGTCTACATTTGATTTTGCTGTTTTTGTTGGGAGTTCACTTGTGTCATGGAAGAGCAAGAAACAAATAGTGGTTATCAGATGTAGTGCAGAGTCTGAGTACAGAGCTATGGCTTAGGGGAGCACAGAGATGATGTGGATAAGATCAATTTTGACTGATCTGGCCATTGAGGTATATCTTCCAATGCAGCTTCTATGCGACAATCAAGCACATAGGTGGACTGTCACTATACCAGAGACATGATCCAGAAGGGACTCATATCCATCTCCCATGCCACTACCAGAGATCAAACTACAAATATATTCACCAAAGATCTTGCTCGAGGTCCTTTTCAGAGATGTTCTTCCAAGCTAAGTATGATAAATATATATACTCTTGCTTGAGTGGAAGTGTTGAGATATTTGCATCTCCTGATGGTTCTTTTCTTATTTCTATTCTTCTATGTACCTCTTATGTAATTTACCCCGGGCTTTTCTCCTATATAAGAGAGCCTTAGGGCCTCTATGAAAGTAACTTATTCTACTCTCTACAGTTATGGTTATACAATCGTTTAAGAGCACATCACCCTCGAGTATTTCTAATACTCGTACATCCTGCATACTAGAAGACCTAGAATAAACTTGAAGTTATGATCTTATTTGAACTATCTCCTTCACAGTTTTATCATTAAGTTTCTCATTCGATCATTGGGAGTTGGTATCGATCCTATGCTTTTCAAAATCATACCGTTAAATCCCGTCTTGTTTCCAAAACAAGATGACCAATGTTGGAATTTGCTTTGTCCTAATATCTCATGATCGAGTTCATGCCCTCTGATTCAGTAGTGAACCTGTATGATCCCTTTGAGAGATCGTATTACTCATATGCCCTCGTATGAACACCAGCTCGTCGGCTTGATTAGGTCATCAATATAATGGTCTGCCTATTGTACATACTTAGACATATAGTAACACATATGCCTCCGGTCGTGCCTAGGCTCACCACAAAGATAGCCATGGATAGTTTACATCAGCCCACTGCTTTGGCAATGTGGGATATCCTTGCTTTCATATGTAGTCAGAAAAAGAATGAGTCAAAGATTCTATAGTTACAATTTGATTTTAGTGGCATATAAATTGGTCGTCCTTTGCACAACTTCTATTTTTTTGCTTCGAGTGATGTACGAGAAACTCCACATTGAGAGGTAAATTGTCACTCTACACATGGCATGATGATTCATGTCTTTATCTCTACTTCCCATGCCAGCTCAGAGGAACGGATAACATATGTTGTCTTTCACAAAGGTTCTAATCAAAGAGTCATTTCAGAGGTGTTGTTTAAAGCTGAGCATAATTGACATCTATGCTTCATCTTGAGGGGGAGCGTTGAGAGTTATTTTATATTTTCCTATTTATGTATTTTCTTTTCTTTGTGTCTCTTGTAATTTGCCCAACAAGGTTTCTCTTATATAAGAGAACCCTAGGGCCTCATTATATAATTGTTTTAGACCGTTAAATTTGAAAAATTTAGCGTTAGCCATTATTTAATGTGTACAGTTTTACAGAGTTATAATTCTAGAGAAGAATTAATTCTTGCTAGCATAACATACGATAAAAAAATAAAATCATATACTCATATTCTCATCAACATGAGATCAACAAAGGGTTAGAGGTGATGAGGAATGAATTGTGATGACAAAACTCCAAACTAACAATGAAGGAGGAGGCGTTGATCAATCGAGTGTGTGAGAAGTCAAGATAACGGCAACAAGAGCATCAACAACGAGAGTAGCAATAGAGAAAGCAATGAGCGACAAAGCATATTGTTGTTTAGGTTGAGTCTATATAATAACGGAGAAGGGTTATCTAGAGAATTACAGAATTATTCAGATTAATCGACTCTCTTTAAGATCCAAATCCTATCTTTGACCGGATGCATAAACATGTTCAAGCAGAGCACATATGTGGCATATGCTACCTGGATTGGTGCATAGGTGTATATGGGTTTGCATGAATAATTGGTTCAGTTTATTGACTCATATATGATCCAAATGACCACTTTCTTAAAAACTATTGTGTGCTATGCATGCTTGCACGTGTACGCATGTATATGTATGCATCACATGTAACTATTTGTGTAGTGTTCATATGCAGTTGTATAAGTATGTTTCTATATTGTATTTGTGTATTATGTATGCACGTATATGCGTGTGCAAGTGAAATATACATGCATTCACAAGTGTACAAACATGTGTGCATGTGTGTGTATGCCTGCTTGTGCATCTACTGTGTTGTATGCATGTCTTTATATGTGCATTTGTATTATGTATGTGCATATTGTGTATGCGTGCTTGTGTGTACAATATGCATAATGTATGTCTCTGTCTAAATGTATGTTTTCCTATGCAATGCATGTAGTTTGTCTATGTATATGTGTTTGTGTGTGTTTTATGTGTTTAGGTGCGTAGATATGCGTGTAAGGTGTGTGTGTATGGGCTGAGTATATGTATGTGTGTCAGTGTATGTCTCACTGTGTGTTTGTGATTGTAGTTTCTGTCTGTATTTGTGTCTATACGTGTGCATTGTAGGCTTGTATATGCGTATATATATGCCTTTATGCGAGCTTTATAAGTTTGTATGTGTGTAACTTGTCTATAGAATATGTATACGTGTTTGTTTGTGTATAATGTATGTTTGTATACTATATGTTTGTATGCATGTGTGTTTGTGTTTGTGAGTACTGCACTCGTGTGCATGACTGTGTGCATTTGCGTTTATCTGTGCATTGGTAATACATGCATGTGTTTGTTCGTGTATGTGTTAAATGTATGCATATTGTATGTGTGCGTGTTTCCATATCTAATATGTGTGCTAGTATGTAAGACGTGCTTGTATGCATGTGTGTGCTTAAGTGTGTGTGGGTGTACTGTGTAACTATGACGTTTGTATGCATGCATGCGTGTCTCAATGTATATTTATGTTTTTGTGTGTATTGAGTGTACTAGTGTTCGTAATTGTGTCTATGTGTGTAAGTATGGATGGGTGTCGCATGGATCCATGCATTCGTAGGTATATCTATATATGATGGTATGTACATATTTGTGTGCGTGTTTGTTTGTGTGTATGTCTGTATGTATATATGTTTATGTCAATGTTAGTGTGCATGCACATGCATGTGCATTTTCTGTGTCTGAGCATGACTGGAAATGGGGGGGGGGGTTCGAAAAGTGTGTATGGTGTGTGCATGTGGTCGTGTTGCTGTTTATGCCTGTGGGTGTGGGTACATGGGCCCGATGGAGCATTCGTATATGGGGTTTCCTTGTGTGCATGTGCATGTGTTTGTATGCTTGTGTATATATATGTATAATGTGTGTTTATACATGCATATTCATATATGTGTTTCTATGTGTATGTGGGTGCTTTATTTTTTTTATGTATTTTGTACATCTTCATGTACGTTTCTACATATCTGATTGTTTGTGTGTGGGTAGTAGGTAAGGGTGTGTGTGTGTGTTTCTGTGTGCTATGTGTGAGTATTCATGCTTTTATGTGTGTGCATGTACGTGCTCTGTTTGTATATGTATATGTGTTTATGTATGTGTATGCATATTTGTTTCTTGTGTGATTCTGTGGGCCTGTGTGTATGTATGTTTATGTTTGTGTATATTTTTTATGTATGTATATATCTGTTTTGTGTACTTTATGTGCTGTGTATGTGTGTGCGGTTATATTTATGTTTGCATACATGCGTATATGTCTGGTTGTATGTATGACTTTTGTATGTATTATGTGTGTATGTGTGCATGTATGCTTGTTTATGTATGTGTGTGCATATGTAATATCTCTACATTTTGTATCTGTATGTGCATTTGTACTGTGTACTATGTATGAGGATGTGGGGTTGTAGATGTTTCTGTGTGCATGCGTCTGTGCATGTCTACTATATGGGTTTGGGTGTTTGCTTATGTGTATGTACTATGTGTATGTATGTGCATGCACATGCATATTTGTATGTGTATGTGTATATGTATATGTATGAATGAATTATTTGCGTGTGTATGCATGTCAATGCATGTATGTGTATTTTTGGTGCATACATATGTTGTGTATGTTGCGCATGAGTGATTGCTCTTAAATGTGTATCTGCATATGTATATTTGTTTTTATGTGGGTATTATCTATGTATGTATTGTGTATTTATATTGTGTATGAGTCGTGTTGTGTATATTTTTCTTTGTGTGCATGCATTCTATGTTTGTATATGCATTTCTCTGTCATTGTGTACTGTGTATGCGTGTTTATGTAAGTGTATGTGTATGTTTGTGTATATTTGTTTTTTGTATTTGTTGAGATATTTGTATCTTTGTTGTGGCAATGCATAAGAGTGCGAAACTACATGGACCATAGTTCATAATTGGTCCCATCCATCTTGACTATTGGTGCAGGTCCTTTGAATACACTGGAAGAAGAGAACACATCACTTTTAATATCGGACATTGTAGCAATGAAATGAACCTCGGACAACTGAGGAGTAGATCAACCGAATAATGTCTACACAAGCATGAAGAGGAGTGGTTGTATATGTAGACTTATACAACCATTCCTATGCAGTTTATTAAGGTCTAGTTGCATTTAGATGTGATATGGAAGACCAAAAACACCATCGACAACCAAAATCAGACCAATAGATTGCAAAACAGGGGCTGGAATACCAGTTTCAGATCACGGGAAGTCAACCGAAGCGCACTCGGCACTTGCTGGACACCCCAACCGAGCACAGGAGGGCGGGGGGGGGGGAGGGGCTTTTGCGGCACCTCGGGATGGCAGGGGTCGGTCCGGGCGGCGGCGCAAGAGGCTGGAGGGGCCCTGGCGGCGGTGCAGGTGGCTGGGGCAAACCCAGGCAGCGGCATAGAAGGGCTGGACCGCCTTAGGGCAGCAACGGTCGGCGGGGGGAGGGCCCTAGCTGGGCTGCGGCGGTGCCGAGAGGAGGCGGGGGGAGGGGGGTTAGAGTTAGGGTTTTAGGTGGGATACGGGAACCCCGATCTAGGACCGTTGCTCCGATACCATGTTGGGAGAAACGTTTTTCATATGATAGAAGAGACCTTAGGGCTCTCTTATATAGGAGAAAAGCCCTGGGTTAATTACATAAGAGAGACATACCAAAGATAGAAAACTAACATAATTATCTCAACAACTACCATAATTATCTCAACAATTTCTTATTTCTTTTTTTCATGTATCTCTTATGTAATTAACCCAGGGTTTTCCTCCTATATAATAGAGCCCTATGGCCTCTTCATTCATAAGCAATTCTATTTCTCCAACATAGTATCGGAGCATTGATATCTGATGGAGGTAGCCATTTTGTGAACAGAGAAGTGAAGAAACTTTTGAAGGATTACGGCATCGAACACCGTGTCGCTAGTTCTTACCACCCACAGACCAATGGCATGGCAGAGGTGTCGAATAGGGAGGTGAAGACCATATTGTAGATGCTTGTCCGCCCAGACAGGAAGGACTGATCTCGGATTTTGGATCAGGTCCTTTGGGCTTATAGGACAGCTTACAAGACACCTTTAGGAACCCCCCCATCCAGAATGGTGTTTGGAAAGCTGTGCCATTTGCCCGTAGAATTAGTGCACAAATCCGAATGGGCAATTAAGAAGGTCAACTGGAACACACACTTAGGGCAGAAACAGAGAGAGATGGGTCTGAATGAACTTGTGGAAGTTAGAAACCGAGCATATGACAACAGTTTGGTGTACAAGGACAAGGTAAAGCGTTGGCACGATAGATATATCAGACGAAAGACCTTTGTCCCTGGACAGAAGGTATGGTTGTTCAATGCAAGGTTGAAGGTTTTCCAAGGTACGCTGAAATCCAAGTGGACGAGTCCGTTCATAGTCCGTAATGTGCATGATAGTGGATGTGTAGAGATCTCAGATCTTACAGATGGAGCACAGACATCCCTAGTTAATGGACAACTGCTGAAATACTTTGTCGAACCCAATGAACAGTTAGTCCATGCTGAGGAAATTGTTTTCATGCGCGAGGCAGACTCAGTCGATACACATAAAGTCATGCATGAGACCTTGCAACAGTGAGCTCTCGTCATCCGCAGCATCGAAAAGATTCAGACCATGACCCTTGTATATACTCACCCTTCCTGTATATTCTTTCCCTCTCTCCTACGACTCCAGTCACTCGCCCCAGCCCCATATCTCTTCATTTTATGACTATTCTTAGGATAACCAGATCCTAAGTATAGGGGGGAGAGTGACCCGAGTCACTTAATCATTCGTTGTACATCCTCCAGATCCCATCGGTTCTCACACTCACTCATGTCCTATACTTAGGCTGACCTGAGCCTAAGTATAGGGGGGGACCGATGCCCATCATGTATATATTCTCATCCATTCCCTCTCTTGACCTCGCTTACCCCATTTTTTGATCTTCTTCTACAATTAGGCTGTCAGAGCCTATACATTTTTCTTATTTTAGCTCTCCTACGCTTAGCACGAGATATGTCTTTTTCTTCGCTTTTCATGCTCTGAGGGCATAGCACACGCTGAGTATAGGGGGGCGTGTATATGCTACATATATACTTTACCCATAGCTCGTACTTTCACATATTTTTGTATATACTATACAATAATTACGGGGTGGGTAAAAATTGATTTTTTTTATAAAATACATGTATATTTGTAATCCTCTTGTATATTTTTTCAAAAAAAATCAAATCAAAAATAAAAAATCAAAGGCTTCTTATTTACTCTTGTATATCATCTCTGCATTTAAAAAGAAAGAAAAAAAGAGTCTTGCATTCATCTACATAGCATGTCATCCGCAGCTCATCTGCATCCAACATATGCAATGTGAAAAGTAAGTAGGTTCTGAACCAAGTTATGAATAGATGTTGAGGAGGGACTTGATTTGACCTTAATCCACCTAATTTCAGAGGATCCTTATAGGAACTGGAGTTAAGATTTCTCAGGTCAAGTGACTTAAATCTTTGAGTCCGCAAGTCTATGTTCACATGTCATCTTGATTAGTCTAAGTAGAATATATCATGCACACGCATGATTCTTTTAGACAGTGACCTTACTTGGGCAAGCATGCACGTGATGAGGTGGTGAGGAGGTAGAATCCTTTAGCTTGGTGTAGCACACGGGTGGAAACATCCGTCCTCCTCTGGGGAGGGAAGTGCACCTCAACCTAGTCTGATGGTGTTGACGTCTAAAGACGGGATGCTGTGGGTTGCATAAAGCTTCAAAACAGGGATAGTTACTGGCTCAAGGGGAAAAACTCCTGATGTACATGTTGCACCTTGTATATAGTTCAAAAAAAATGCAAGAACTCCAAAAAATAAGACAGGCCTAAGTGAAAATAAAATACCTGTCGGAGTATGTATATTAGCAAGAAGTCTGCAGCTGGATGACTTGGCTACACTGGTCAGGCATCCTGGGATAGGTAGCTACACTGGCTACCGTCCATTCTTTTCTCCACCCCCTCCTCTTGAGATGGCCGCACTTGAACTTAGAAGGGAATACCCCACTCCTCGTGGAAAGAGTTACTGGACCAGGTAATTAGAGTTACCTTGTTAGAGAAGGATGTTTCTTAGCCATATCTGATATGGAGAGCTATTTTTCACTTACACAGTACATGTAAGAATCATAGTCATCAAAAATTTGCGTATAAGGATTTGTTCTGATCTGATTGTTGAGGTGTCTTGAATAGAAGACTTGTGGAACTTGAAGTCTGTTAGGTCTTAAGTTCAGATCCCAAAAAGGTTCCGCTACATTATTAATCCAAAGGCCGAGTCAAGCTCCATTTTCAACTTTTGTTCATGACCTTGGTATGGAACCCAATCTCATTTCACTTTTACATTTCATTTTAGTTGCTCGGGGACGAGCAAGGTTTAAGTATCGGGGGTTGATGAATCTGTGATTCATCATTCTAAAAGTTGAAAATAGAGCTTTGTTCCCGAGTAATTAGCTGTATATTTCCACTTTATTGCATAATAGCATTCATGCATGCACTGATAATATATGTATTTTAGCATTCATATCTGCCTTAAATAAGAAGCCAAAGTCACTTGTAAAAATCACTCATTTGTACATATTTTATACTAACTCCAAAACGCATAAATTCAACTCTATATTGTATATATGACTAACACTAATATAAGAAAAATACCAAAAAAATGCTAACTTGTAAAATTGACCAATAAAACCCCAATCCAAGTTTGAGACCATGGACCTTAAAATGCACATATCTTTCTCATACATCCCCCGATTTAGGTCTACTCACTTTTAAAATAATATACATTTAGAGACCTTCAAAATAAGACCAATTTCATTAAAATCGGAGCTCGTATGCAAAACTTAGGTTTTGGGCCCCCATTGTATACTATATGTACTTATATTTGTACCCTTGTATTTTATCACTTCATTTGACCTTGTTTCCGTTTTTGATCAACATGAAACTTGAGATCTACAACTTTCATGTTTTGAGTTTTTCCAAATTCAACAATTCTTTCTTCGACCAATCTGATTGGGCCACGTGGTGCCCCCTGGTTGCGCCACGCGGCCCACTCATCCGCTCGCCACGCACCCCCTTTCCTGGTCGTGAGATCGCCTCCTTCCGCTTCAGATCTCAACCGATCATCTCGCTTCAATTCTTGATCCTTCGAACCAGGCTGATCTCCATCATGACCGTTCGCCAGCGCCTCCACCTCCTAGCGCCACGCGTCACACCCATAGCCACCCGATCATCCTCTACATCCACCGATCATGGTCGTTAATTCCCGCTTCATCCCTCAACCATCCGATCTCTCCATAGATTCCATCTCCACCGTTAAACCCCGCCTCAACCGCAGCACTCCACGTGGCGCTTTCTGCGCCTCTCGATCCTCCATCCATCGATCACATCCCCGCCATCGATTCCCGGGAGATCGTCACCCTTCGATCTTATTCCATATCTCATCACAGCCGTTCATCTCCGCCTGCACCTACGCTCGCCACGTGGCATATCCATCGTCCTTCGATCTCGACCCCCGGATCTGATCCATCCTTAGCGTCTTGCTCAGAGACGTTGGATCACTAGATCCAACGGTCGAGGGTCGTCGTCTACCTCCCGAGGATCCCTCGCCCACGTCGCCCACCTCGCGTCGTCTCCTCCCCCTTTCTATTTTTGACTCCATTACAGCCATCATCTCCACCCATTGAGTGCCCCACGATGAAGACCCGACGTCCCTCATCCTCGCCAGAACCCACGATCGCCATGACCGCCTCTCCCTCGCTCCATAAACCCCACTCAAACCACTCCCTCTATCGCCCAGACCACCACCTTCTCCCTTTAAATACTCCGCCTCCGGCCACGTTCACCACCATCCACCCTTGCATGAGAAAACCTAGAGCTCCCCTCCACCTATCAGTGATAGTGGTTGGGTGTAGAAGTGAGCGACGACATCTTCTCCGGCGAGATCTGCGGCGTAACTTCGCCGTACAACAGCTCCTCCGACGAGCTGCTAGAGCTTGGGTTGCACCGGCCCTCAAGCGACAACCAGAGACTCCACCGCGAGCCTCCATTCCCAGGTAGCCTCCTCCATCTTCCCTTCTGATCTTCTTCTTCTTTTTCGTCGATTTTCTCCTATTTTTCCACACTTCTCCGTGCTACACCACCGTCCACCAATCATCGCTTGAGCTCCGCCGTGGAGCTCTCATCTTCACGCCCTCTTTCGTTCATTGCCACAACCTCTCAAGGTCCCCGATCACTACAGACCATAGCTCCGCCGATCACGGCGGAGGAACATCACCGACCGTTGACCCACTTCATGCCATAAGGCCTCAGTCAACTCACTACACTCCACGCGAGCACCTGCACGCCTTGGTTACAAATCTAACGCTGCAGGAGACACCTTCTTCATTGGTCGGAGCTTCACTGGCGCTGCTTCGAGCTTCGTCACCTCCGGCCTACGGACTCCCCAGCCTCATCCGGAGCTTCTAGCGGATCCCCGACGCTTCCACGATCATTCCCAGCTGCTCAGGAGCTCCCAGCAATCTTCACCGAGCTAGGAAGAGGGCGGCGGAGCCAGGAGGGCTTCGCCGGAGCCCAGCCTCGCCCGTCGCAGGAGGCGGCGGCCCGGAGGAACGTGACGCACAACCACCGTTCGATCGTCTTGATCGGACGGTGCTCATCGGTCCACGTTGCCATCACCAGCAACTCCAAAACCGTTGGATCAATCTCGATCTAACGGTCCTCCTTACACCACGTTGCCCGCTCCAGGAGTCTTCCCCACCATTAGATTTATCTTGATCTGACGGATCCAAGACGTACCACATCCTCCACTTCAGCAACTGTTGGATCCATCTTGATCCAACGGCCTACATCGCGCCACGTCTCCAGCTCCGAGCCGCATCCCCGACCTTCAGGCTTGGAGCACCCGAGCCAGCTCTAAAGCACATCCAAGCCTGCGGAGCACCCGAGCCACCGTCTGAGCCTAGATCTCATGTGGCCCTCACATAGTCACATGTGGTCTAGGTAATTTGCACCGAGGCTCCTGCAAGTTTTCAATATTGCATTCTAGTCCCTGTCAGGCGCATTACGTGAGGCGCACGTGTTCCCGTGGACATTTTGCATGCGTAACCCAACATTATAGGTAATTGCATTTTAGTCCCTGTACGCATGTTTTAATTGAATTAATTTTAATTCCTGTTTGCATTTTGGTCCCTGTGTTTGCACGTTTATTTTGGCATTCATTTAGCTTTTTTTTAAATTCCAAAAATTACATGTTGTAGAGAAACTTGTGTTTTACCATTGTTGAACTTGTCATATTTTTGTGAGCATCGAGGAATTAAATATTATTATTTTTGTGGAAATTTACATAGTTTTGCCACTATGTGCTTTAAATTCCATATTAAATTATTTGTAGCTCCAAAAATCACCAAAAAATCACAATAGGTTTAGTTTAAGTTGATACACTGTGCCCAAAAATCACATCATTCGCACGCATCACGAGGCCTGAATAAATTATAGTATTTTGCTTAATTGATTTTTAATAGGTCCAATATACATCATTTTTTAGGTCTATCAATTTTCCTACATTCATCTCACATAGAACCATCTAGAATAATTTTTATCTAAAAATAATGTACTTTGGTATTTATTAAAATTAACTTTGCAAAAACTACCATGCATTCATATTTAATTTATAATTAATTCATTTAGAGTCAAAATTCCAAAAAATGCAATAGCTTAGTTTCATTGCATTTCATATTCTGGCCAAATTTCATCATTTTTGGACTTCATTTGATTATAATTTGTGTTTTAACTTAAAATTTGGCTCGAATTGCATCGCAGTTTTCTTTAATTGCATAAAAAATCAAAAAATATTCTCCTAAAAATATAACATCGAAATTAACTTCAAATTAACCTAAGGAGAAAGCTGCCTCCATAAGTTCGACCTTGGGCTTGCCCAAGTAAAATAAAAAAAATTGCCGCTTGTGTTTAATTCAATTAATCTAAGTGTTTTTTGATCAGTCTCAATTTACCCGATTACACCGAACGACACATTTAATTCGATCATTAATCTAGTTGAATTAGGTAGGGTAAGTCGAGGTTCTTCAGTAGGTAGTAGTGCATCATCAACCTAGTTAATTGGCTGAGGGTGATCTTTTTAGTGGCGCAACTTGCTGCCTTTTTATATTGAGAAAGCAAATGAGAAATAGGAGCCTTAGAAATGACCTTAAACTTCTACATAATCTACTTCCATCCCATCATGCCAAAGTCTGTTCATGATTCGAAAAAAGTACTCCTGAACTGTCGTCCCCCTTGTCATAGAAGGTCGTATCGGCGATATATCGGTAATATATCACCATATCGGCTCAACATAAAAAATGACTTGATTCAGTATAAGAAATCCTGGATATCGATCGATATCGCTGATATTTCGCTGATATCTCTATATATCAATGCTATTATTCATGCAAGATTGATTCCACTACTTATCTAGCTACACCTAGTATTAAAATTGTAATATCCCTAAAACCTAAAGACTAACTAAGTCTAAGTGATGGATCAATTGTGTGAGCTTGTTGGCCATGAAGATGGTAAGAGTTGAAATGTCATTTGTGGCTAAGTAAGATTAGAGACTAAGTAAGGATTAGTAGTCAATTATGGATTACTATTCATAGGTGGGCCTTGGTTGCAAATAATAGAAGTTGGTGCTGTTTATGATGCAAAATTCCCAAGAGTATAAGCACCTTTGGGCGTCACCCCTAACCCCCACTCACCATCTTCTTCATCTTCTTCTTCCCTTAGCCATGGCCAACCACCCTTCTCCCTCCATCTTCTCTCTTTGATTCCCACCTCATTTCTCCACCAAATTTGAAGCTCAATAGCTCAAATCAAAGCTGTGGAAGAGAGGAATGTGGATCAAGTGTTGCATGTAAGATCAAAGGCCAAAGAAGAGGAGAAATCAAGCCTTGAAGCTCAAGGTGTAGACATCCCAACATTGTTCTTGGAGAGTTCTTCTTCAAGCTTTTGAAGCTTGATTTGAGTTACAAATTAAACCTTCCTCTTGCTGCCATTTGTAGAGTTTTTACCACCTATATTCCGGATCTAAGATCAAGTGTTTGTTTTGGGGATTTTGGTTGTAAAAAATTGAGAAAATGGGAATTAGAGTGGACGGTTTTACTTGGTGTCCAGATCTGGTTGTTTTCTTTTTAATCCAAGTTAGACATGTATTTCTTGATCTTTCTTGGGTTCTCTTGGGTAGAATCATATATTGATTAATACTCCATTAAGTTAGACTTAAATCCATGGGTTAGATACGAAATTGCATGTGATTATAACATCTTAAAGAGACTATATCTATAGACGGGTATACTGAAATTCCAGATTTTGTTGTTGTTGATTGTTGGCCAATAACTTGCATGATTTGGGTATCTTCTTTAAGTTCCTTTGAGTAGATTTGCTTATTGATATGACCCCACTAAATTGGCCTATAATTCTTGGCTTTTAATTTGGAAATATAGGTGATTTAGAAATGTTTTGGATGTTGAAATATACATGTAACTGAATGTGTCCAGATCTGTCCATGCATTTTAAATTAGAGTTTTAAGATACATTTAGGGAGTTTCTTCATGTTTCCTTGAGTGAAATTACTTGTTGATATATACTCTTTCATATTAACCTTCAGTCCATGGAGTTGTTTTAGAGAAATAAGGAGTTTTGAGGAGTTATTGACTACCTATATCATACTTGTCACTGAATGTCCAGATCTGTCCATGCACTAGTGTTTTAGAATGCATTTGGGGAGTTTCTTCATGTTTCCTTAAGTGAAATTCCTTGTTGATATATACTCTTTCATATTAACCTTCAGTCCATGGAGTTGTTTTAGAAAAATAAGTAGTTTTGAGGAGTTATTGACTACTATATCATACTGTCACTGAATGTTCAAATTTGAGATTGTTACTTATAGAAGTAGGTTTGAAACACCTATTATGAAATTTAGAGGTTTGGGATGACCTTAAGGATACATATATATATGTAGTACCATACAGGAAAACAAGACTATATGAACTTGCCATGAAGCAAGTCTTCCTCTAAGAGTAGCCCGATCCTTGTAGGTGTTTGTGAATCTTTTGAGGGTGTAGGAAAGGAAGATGTTTTCCGTTAAGATAGCCAAGATCATAAGATAGATGTTCTTCAGTAGGAATTTAGAGAGAGACTATCGTAACAGGTCAGTATCCCTGTCCTAGGATCAGTTGAGGTTCTTATAGAACAAGTTTGGGCCTGGAACTGATAGCTTGTGAATGGGAAATCAAAGAAACTTTAGTCACTTAGGGTGAAACATGAAAATAACAGAAATGGTGATGTCACATTTGGCCAGTCATGGAGTTTTATACTCCGACTGTGCGAGGGCACGGTGACCCTCATCTGAGCAGGAGATGAGGTCGCTCAGGTTTAGGTAGCGGGCACTGAGAGCATGGGTCTAGGATCCCAGTCTTTTTCACGTGTTTTCTTCGAGCCGGCTCGGTTTTTACGCTTCATTGGGATCCACGAGTTGTCTAGACCATTCCGCTGACCCGTTGGTTTTCTTTGAGAGCCTAGATTGGGGGTTCTCCACAGTTAGTTACGAGCTCGTCTGGTTTTTACTTAGCTTTTCTCCTTCGGGGGTTGAGCAGCGAGAGAGGAAGTCGGGTCCGGTAGGCTTACCTCTTCTCTTTCTTGCCTCTAGTGGCGTAGTAGTTGTACTACCACTTTCTTTCCCTTGGACCACACTTCCACTGGGATTGGCGAAAGCAGACGAATCCCTTCGAGGGTTTCCTCACTGCTGAGATTATTACCTTTCCGCCAGGCTGGTGTCTTGGTGATGGGGTAGTGATCGATAGATATGTGACAGTTCACCAATTGGCCAGTTAAGTTATAAATTCCATCTGTAGACATTGATGATTTCATTATTACCTTTTCGCCATGCTGGTGTCTTGGTGATGGGATAGTGATCGATAGACATGTGACAGTTCACCAATTGGCCGGTTAAGTTATAAATTCCATCTGTAGACATTGATGATTTCATAATTACCTTTCCGCCAGGCTGGTGTCCTGGTGATGGGGTATTGGTTAGTAGACATTAAGGATTTAATTACCTTTCCGCCAGGCTGGTGTCCTGGTGATGGGATAATGGTTAGTAGACACTGAGGATTTAATTACCTTTCTACCAGGCTGGTGTTCTGGTGATGGGGTAGTGACCAGTAGACATTGATGACCCTTTACTTACCTTTCCGCCAGGCTGTGACCTCGTAATGGGGTAAGAGATGAGTGACTTTTCCGCTAGGAGACTAGTGACGACAGTTCCGTTAGTAGAGGCTAATGAGGGTTGGGTGTTGAGAGAGTTGTGAGTACGGTTCCTCTTATACACCTTCGTGAGCAAACTATCACACGTGTCGATCGAGGATCAATGAAATGAGAGAACAAGCTAGAAGGAGTGTTGGGAACTTAGTTAGGATGCAAGACACCATCGCATGCCTACGGAGGCACCCCAACCCTGAGGTGTACACCATCCCTCAGAGTCATAGTGTGAGGTTCAACCTGGACTTTGAAGTCCTACCCGGATATCGAGGTCCTAATCGGACCAAGACCACAGACTTACTTCTAGGCTTGAGTTGTTATTTGGTTAGTTCCATTGATCGAGGGAGACACGGTGTGGTAGTGATTGAGTTTGTTCTTCTTGTTAGACTTCTGAAAGCAAGTAAATAATTTAAAAGAATCAATTAACCCACTTTTACTTGCTAGCTTCTTTTGTCCACTATAGTTACCTTACTGTTTTTGTAGCTGTTCTAGTCTTTCTTATTACTTTCTTAGTAGAACTGAGTAGAATTTGTACTTGACAATTTTGTGACAGATACTTGCTTGTTCCTTTTTCTACTATGGCAGGCATGGGCCCAGCGATCGAGTAGCCGACATAGTTTGGGCTGCTGTTGTTTCTTTTGGTGCTACACTTTTAGAGCAGGTATACGTTTTGGAGTTCATTGTACAATTTGTTGGTTATGTTCTCCTCTGTATCCTCACTTTTGGGATATATACATGTATATTGAATGTTGTGGAACTTCAACATGTTATATGAATGAAATGAAAATGAATGGATATCCTTGTTGTTCAGTTCTGGTGTACTACTTACTTCCGCTTTTAGTTTTCTTGTGGTTGCTTGATTAGCCAAAATAAATCTTGTGAATGTCATGTTTAATAAGGAAAATTTTCCCCAGGTTCTCATAACAACGGATTAACTCTAAGCTAGTTAAATAGGCGAATGACGTGTTTGATGGGTAACCTACGGTCCTCGGGAGGAGGAGGTCATTACAGGTTTGGTATCAGAGCAAGGTTACCCCGATACACGCATTCGCATAATTTAATAGCTTGAGTTTCGAATAACGGGAGTCTTATGACGTCTCGTGAAGCCGAATGGGAAAATTTTTGACATTCATAAGATTTATGGGAGCACAAGTCACCAGAACATTTCATTCATATAAGTATCCCAAGAGGAGAAATAGTACAACTGACTATTTCTTAAAAGTATGCTTAACTATGCTATGATCCGATACAGGGAGGATTAGCATGGCACCACAAGTAGCTCGTGATCCGCGAGGAGAGATGGCGCATGTGTTAGCCGCACTCGCTGATCCGCGATAGAGACAGAATCAGATACTTATCCAGCAGACTGAGTTGGCAGAGCGACAGACTAGGATGGAGCTGAGGATGGGGGAGCTATCTGACTCCTCATACCACCCATCCAGGGATGAGTCTGCTAGAGCTGAGCATCTATTCTCTGAGGAGATTCACCAGCATTCTGAGGCAGAAATTCCGAGGGAGTCAGGAGCCGACAGAGCTGAGGTAGGCCAAGGGCCTGTAGCAGGAGTAGAGGTCACATGGTTTGTCCTTCCTACTGCACCGAGACACCATGATGTCTTCACATCCTACCAGAGAGCTGGAGTACCCAGGTTCCAGGGCGCGGGTACGTCTGACGAGGCTGAGCAGTGGCTCAGGATGGTGACGAAGGTGTTCAGGATGATTCAGGCACCACCAGAGTCGTGGTTACCTTTTGTTGAGTTCTCCCTTACTGGGTTTGCAGAGCGCTGGTGGGAGGCTACTGTGTCTGAGATGGGACGTGTGCCTACTTGGACAGACTTTGAGACCCACTTCAGAGCCCACTTCTTCTCAGGGAAGTGGAGAGAGACACAACGCAGGTTGTTTGTAGAGTTGAGACAGGGCGGGATGACAGCGCGAGAGTACTTTGTGCGCTACACAGAGTTGTCATGCCACACATCTTCTGCAGCTGCTTTTCCAGATGAGAATCTAGAGAAGTTTGTTCGTGGCATGAGGGAGACGTTCAGGAGAAGTTGGTAGGGCTGAGACTGACTACCATCGCTGAGGTGACTGATGCAGCAGAGCAGATTGAGGACGTCCGCGAGAGACGTTTTGGGAGTACTTTTAGACCGCCACCAGTACCACAGAGGTCATCTGGACCTATTCGACGGCAGTTCCGACCACAACGGTCAGCATGACGCTTTCGTCCGACAGGGATGGCTTCTTCTGGCAGTGTTCGCTCGACCCCCACGACTACTTGGGAGGAGCACTAGCCAGTAGAGGTTTTGAGGCAGCACAATCATCAGGGTCGCAGAGGTTTGGAGCACAGAGCACGAGACCCGCAGAGAGTGCCGGTCCATCTTCTACGCCGAGCAGGGCGATCAGGTGCTACCAGTGCCAACAGGTGGGACATGTCAGGTCCCAGTATCCACAGCTACAGACTCCACCACCTTCACCTCCACCACGTTCGAGAGCTACCGGGAGGAGCTCCCAGTACAGAGGTCAACAGAGACCAGCTCAGAGCGCAGCAGGATCCAGTGCCGGATCTATCCGTCAGGGACAGATTCACGCAGTTACAGCTGAGCAGGCACAGTCCGCGACCACAGTCGTGAAAGGTATGGTTTCAGTTTCAAGCCATCTTTTTCACGTGTTGTTTGATTCTGGTGCTACCCATTCATTTCTTGCTGTGAGGCTTCTAGCCACATTGGGTAGAGTCACGGAGGACGTAGATCCTCCATTTCACATCTGAGGGCCAGACATACAGTTTTTTGTGATTTCAGAGATAGTTAGAGGGCTACCAGTGTCCATAGGCGGTCACAAGATGACTGCGGACTGCCTTCTACTACAGCTTGACGAGTTCGACATGATTTTTGGCATGGATTGGTTGTCTACACATCATGCCTTAGTCGACTGTTATAGGAAGACTGTTGTCTTCAGGATCCTCGGCTTGACAGAGTTTACTTTTGAGGGGACATTGCAGGACTCCAGGATGGAGTACATTTCAGTGCTGAGAGCACAATGACTGGTTGATCAGGGATGTGACACTTTTCTAGCCTTTGTTCGGGAGGTTACAGACAGAGAGCCGATGTCTCAGGACATTAGAGTTGTGTCAGAGTATCCTGGCGTGTTTATGAGGAGTTACCAGGACTACCTCCAGTTAGAGAGATCGAGCTCGAGATCTCGCTACTTCCCGATACGCAGCCGATCTCCATGGCTCCGTACCGCACGGCACCAGCAGAGCTGAGAGAGCTGAAGGTGCAGCTACAGGAGTTGCTTGACTTAGGCTTTGTGAGGCCGAGCACTTCACCTTGGGGCGCTCCTGTACTCTTTGTTCGGAAGAAGGATGGAACCATGCGGTTATGCATTGATTACAAGCAGCTGAACAAGAGGACGGTGAAGAACCGTTATCCTCTACCACACATTGATGATCTATTTGATCAGCTACAAGGATCTTCAGTGTTCTCGAAGATCGACCTCCGCTCGGGTTACCATCAGTTGAGGATTCGGGAGACAGACATCCCGAAGACAGCCTTGCGGACACGGTATGGCCACTACGAGTTTGTAGTTATGCCATTCGGACTGACGAATGCCCCCGCGGCATTCATGGACATGATGAGCAGAGTATTCCGTCCTTACTTGGACAAGTTTGTTGTAGTGTTCATAGATGATGTGCTGGTTTACTCGAAGAATGAATGGGACCATGAGAACGACTTGAGAGCAGTGCTTGGTACCTTGAGAGAGCATAGAGTGTATGCCAAGTTGAGAAGTGTGAGTTTTGGCTACCTCAGGTCTCATTCTTGGGACACGTCATCTCAAGAGCAGGAGTCGCAGTGGACCCTGTAAAGATAGATGCAGTGATGTCTTGGGAGCAGCCCAAGACAAGGACACAGATCCGTAGTTTTCTTGGGTTGGCAGGCTATTACAAACGCTTTGTCAGCAACTTTTCGCGGATCATACTACGCTTGATGCATTTGACGTAGAAGGGAGTACCTTTTGTTTGGGATAGTTCATGCGAGCAGGCCTTCAGGACACTGAAGGAGAGACTTACTACAGCTCCGATTCTTGCTCTACCGTCAGGTAAACAGGACTATGCGGTTTACACAGACGCGTCAAGTGATGGTTTGGGAGCAGTGCTGATGCAGAAGGGGCATTAAATTGCCTATGCTTCGAGACAGTTGAGACCGCATGAGCGGAATTACCCCATGCACGATCTTGAGTTGGCGGCGGTGGTCTTCGCTCTGAAGACCTGGCGCTACTACTTATACGGGGTTAACTTTGAGCTCTTCACAGACCACAAGAGTCTGAAGTACATATTTGATCAGAAGGAGCTGAACATGAGACAACGCAGATGGTTAGAGCTGCTAAAGGACCACGATTGCACGATCTCTTACCATCCCGGTAAGGGAAACGTGGTTGCAGACGCCCTCAGCAGGAGAGCGCACACGGAGGGTACGATGAATTGGCTTTACACTTGGGACTTACTTGTAGTACTGACGGATTGACTTACTTTGACGACTTTGTTGTTGCAGAGTCGATTCTGTGGAAAGCAGGTTGGGTAGTGGTTCCCAACGATGAGCAGCTACGAAGAGACATACTTGACGAGGCGCATTGTTCGCATCTCTCCATTCATCCCGGCAGTACGAAGATGTACCACGATCTTCGCAGACATTTTTGGTGGGACGGGATGAAAAGGGATGTAGCTGGGCATGTCAGCAGGTGTTTGACTTGCCAGATGGTGAAGGCAAAGCATAGACGACCACCTGGTTTACTGCAGCCTCTCCCCATTCCTGAGTGGAAGTGGGAGAGCATTTCGATGGACTTTGTTACGGGGTCGCCAAGGACACCGGGAGGCCACGATTCCATTTGGGTCATTGTTGACAGGTTGACGAAGTTAGCCCGTTTTATCCCTGATAGCATGACTTATACACCTTCTCAGTTGGCCAGATTGTACATACAACACATTGTGAGGTTACCTGGCATACCCCGCGAGGTAGTGTCTGACAAAGACTCGAGGTTCACTTCCCACTACTAGCAGTAGTTCATGTCAGCATTACAGACCGAGCTGAAGATGAGTTCAGCGTACCATCCTCAGACGGACGGACAGAGCGAGCGTACGATACAGACCTTGGAGGATCTTTTACGCGCCTGTTCTCTAGAGTGGAAGGGATCCTGGAAGGATCATTTACCTCTTGTTGAGTTCACTTACAACAACAGCCATCATTCGAGCATCGACATGGCTCCATTCGAGGCTCTTTACGGGCGGAGATGCCTTACGCCAATCAGTTGGCGCGAGGTAGGCGATCATGCATTGTATACCGTAGATCTCTTGGAGGAGATTGCGAGGATTGTTGACTTGGTGAGGAGGAAGCTCTTGACGACACAAAGTCGCCAGAAGAGCTATGCAGATCGACGATGCCGACACTTGGTGTTTCAGGTTGGAGACTTTATGTTCCTATGTGTATCGCCCATGAAGGGGATACAATGATTTGGAGTTCGTGGCAAGCTGGCGCCACGCTTTATTGGGCCATTCGAGATACTTTCACGTGTTGGGAAAGTTGCATACAGACTGGCACTTCCCCCATGTTTGGCGGCTATACACGACATATTCCATGTGTCAAACTTGAGGAAGTACGTGCATGATCCTCGGCACATCATCAGCTATGAGAGCCTTGACATAGAGTCAGAGTTGACGTACGAGGAGGAGCCAGTGCAGATACTTGATTTTGCGGTCAGGAGACTTCGGAACAAGGAGATTCTCTTGGTCAAGATCCTATGGCACCGACAAGGTGTTGAGGAGGCAACATGGGAGACCGAAGCAGCGATGCGCGAGAGATACCCGTGACTCTTCTCAGGTACTTTCGCAGTTTAGTTTATCAGTTCTCTGTTTGGCAAACCATTTCACTTTCTGGTAAAAAAAACTTCTTTGAGGTTTTTATGGGTTAAAAACCTTTTGAGGTTTTTATGGCAGACCAACAAACCCGACTTAGAAGCGGAGTCTCGAGGACAAGACTCTCTTTGAGGTTTTTATGATTGTAATATCCCTAAAACCTAAAGACTAACTAAGTCTAAGTGATGGATCAATTGTGTGAGCTTGTTGGCCATGAATATGGTAAGAGTTGAAATGTCATTTCTGGCTAAGTAAGATTAGAGACTAAGTAAGGATTGGTAGTCAATTATGGATTACTATTCATGGATGGGCCTTGGTTGCAAATAAGAGAAGTTGGTGGGGTTTATGATGCACAATTCCCAAGAGTATAAGCACCCTTGGGCGTCACCCCTAACCCCCTCTCACCATCTTCTTCATCTTCTTCTTCCCTTAGCCATGGCCAACCACCCTTCTCCCTCCATCTTCTCTCTTTGATTCCCACCTCATTTCTCCACCAAATTTGAAGCTCAATAGCTCAAATCAAAGCTGTGGAAGAGAGGAATGTGGATCAAGTGTTGCATGTAAGATGCCTAGTGCTTCTTTCTTAGTTCCAATCAAGTCAAAGGCCAAAGAAGAGGAGGAATCAAGCCTTGAAGCTCAAGGTGTAGACGACCCAACATTGTTCTTGGAGAGTTCTTCTTCAAGCTTTTGAAGCTTGATTTGAGGTACAAATTAAACCTTCCTCTTGCTGCCATTTGTAGAGTTTTTACCACCTATATTCCAGATCTAAGATCAAGTGTTTGTTTTGGGGATTTTGGTTGTAAAAATTTGAGAAAATGGGACTTCGACTGGACCATTTTACTTGGTGTCCAGATCTGGTTGTTTTCTTTTTAATCCTAGTTAGACATTTATTTCTTGATCTTTCTTGGGTTTCTCTTGGATAGAATCATATATTGATTAATACTCCATTAAGTTAGACTTAAATCCATGGGTTAGATACGAAATTGCATATGATTATAACATCTTAAAGAGACTATATCTATGGACGGGTATACTGAAATTCCAGATTTTGTTGTTGTTAATTGTTGGCCAATAACTTGCATGATTTGGGTATCTTCTTTAAGTTCTCTTGAGTAGATTTGCTTATTGAGTAAAATTACTTTTTGATATATACTCTTTCATATTAACCTTCAGTCCATGGAGTTGTTTTAGAAAAATAAGGAGTTTTGAGGAGTTATTGACTACCTATATCATACTTGTCACTGAATGTCCAGATCTGTCCATGCACTTTAAATTAGTGTTTTAGGATGCATTTGGGGAGTTTCTTCAGGTTTCCTTAAGTGAAATTACTTATTGATATATACTCTTTCATACTACCCTTCAGTCTATGGAGTTATTTTAGAAAAATAAGGAGTTTTGAGGAGTTATTGACTACCTATATCATACTTGTCACTGAATGTCCAGATCTGTCCATGCACTTTAAATTAGTGTTTTAGGATGCATTTGGGGAGTTTCTTCATGTTTCCTTAAGTGAAATTACTTGTTGATATATACTCTTTCATATTAACCTTCAGTCCATGGAGTTGTTTTAGAGAAATAAGGAGTTTTGAGGAGTTATTGACTACCTATATCATACTTGTCACTGAATGTCCAGATCTGTCCATGCACTTTAAATTAGTGTTTAGAATGCATTTGGGGAGTTTCTTCATGTTTCCTTAAGTGAAATTACTTGTTGATATATACTCTTTCATATTAACCTTCAGTCCCTGGAGTTGTTTTAGAAAAATAAGTAGTTTTGAGGAGTTATTGACTACCTGTATCATACTGTCACTGAATGTTCAGATTTGAGATTGTTACTTATAGAGGTAGGTTTGAAACACCTATTATGAAATTTAGAGGTTTGGGGATGACCTTAAGGATACATATATATATGTAGTACCATACAGGAAAACAAGACTATATGAACTTGCCATGAAGCAAGTCTTCCTCTAAGAGTAGCCCGATCCTTGTAGGTGTTTGTGAATCTTTTGAGGGCGTAGGAAAGGAAGACGTTTTCCGTTAAGATAGCCAAAATCATAAGATAGATGTTCTTTAGTAGGAATTTAGAGAGAGACTATCGTAACAGGTCAGTATCCCTGACCTAAGATCAGTTGAGGTTCTTATAGAACAAGTTCGGGTCTGGAGCTGACAGCTTGTGAATGGGAAATAAATCAAAGAAACTTTAGACACTTAGGGTGAGACATGAAAATAACAGAAATGGTGATGTCACATTTGGCCAGTCATGGAGTTTTATACTCCGACTGTGCGAGGGCACGGTGACCCTCACCTGAGCAGGAGATGAGGTCGCTCAGGCTTGGGTAGCGGACACTGAGAGCATGGGTCTAGGATCCCAGTCTTTTTCACGTGTTTCTTTGAGCCGGCTCGGTTTTTATGCTTCGTTGGGATCCACGAGTTGTCTAGACCATTCCGCTGAACCGTTGGTTTTTTTGAGAGCCTATGTTGGGGGTTCTCCACAGTTAGTTACGAGATCGTCTGGTTTTTACTTAGCTTTTCTCCTTCGGGAGTCGAGCAACGAGAGAGGAAGTCGGGTCTGATAGGCTTATCTCTTCTCTTTCCTGCGTCTAGTGGCGTAGTAGTCGTACTACCATTGCTTTTCCCTTGGACCACACTTCCACTGGGATTGGCGAGAGCAGACGAATCCCTTTGGGGGTTTCCTCACCGCTGAGATTATTACCTTTCCGCTAGGCTGGTGTCTTGGTGATGGGGTTGTGATCGATAGACATGTGACAGTTCACCAATTGGCCAGTTAAGTTATAAATTCCATCTGTAGACATTGATTATTTCATTATTACCTTTCTGCCAGGCTGGTGTCTTGGTGATTGGGTAGTGATCGATAGACATGTGACAGTTCACCAATTGGCCAGTTAAGTTATAAATTCCATCTGTAGACATTGATGATTTCATAATTACCTTTCCGCCATGCTGGTGTCCTGGTGATGGGGTATTGGTTAGTAGACATTAAGGATTTAATTACCTTTCCGCCAGGCTGGTGTTCTGGTGATGGGGTAATGGTTAGTAGACACTGAGGATTTAATTACCTTTCCGCCAGGCTGGTGTCCTGGTGATGGAGCAGTGACCAGTCGACATTGATGACCCTTTACTTACCTTTCCGCCAGGCTGTGACCTCGTTATGGGGTAAGAGATGAGTGACTTTTCCGCTAGGCGACTAGTGGCGACAGTTCCGTTAGTAGAGGCTAACGGGGGTTGGGTGTTGAGAGAGTTGTGAGTACAGTTCCTCTTATACACCTTCGTGATCAAGCTATCACACGTGTCGACCGAGGATCAATGAGTCGAGAGAACAAGATAGAAGGAGTGTTGGAAACTTAGTTAGGATGCAAGACACCATCGCATGCCTACGGAGGCATCCCAACCCTGAGGCGTACACCATACCTCAGAGTCATAGTGTGAGGTTCAACCTGGACTTTGAAGTCCTACCGGATATCGAGGTTCTAACCAGACCAAGACCACAGACTTACTTCTAGGCTTGAGTTGTTATTTGGTTAGTTCCATTGATCGAGGGAGACACGGTGTGGTAGTGAGTGAGTTTGTTCTTCTTGTTAGACTTCTGAAAGCAAGTAAATAATTTAAAAGAATCAATTAACCCACTTTTACTTGCTAGCTTCTTTTGTCCACTACAGTTACCTTATTATTTTTCTAGTTGTTCTAGTCTTTCTTACTACTTTCTTAGTAGAACTGTGTAGAATTTGTACTTGACAATTTTGTGACAGTTACTTGCTTGTTCTTTTTTCAACTATGGCAGGCAAGGGCCCAGCGACCGAGTAGCCGACATAGTTTGGGCTGCTGTTGTTTCTTTTGATGCTACACTTTTAGAGCAGGTATACATTTTGGAGTTCATTGTACAGTTGTTGGTTGTGTTCTCCTATGTATCCTCACTTTTGGGATATATACATGTATATTGAATGTTGTGGAACTTCAGCATGTTATATGAATGAAATGAAAATGAATGGATATCCTTGTTGTTCAGTTCTGGTATACTACTTACTTCCGCTTTTAGTTTTATTGTGGTTGCTTGATTAGCCAAAATAAATCTTATGAATGTCATGTTTAAAAAGCGAAAAATTTCCCCAGGTTCTCATAATAACAGATTAATTCTAAGCTAGTTAAGTAGGCGAATGACGTGTTTGACGGGTAACCTAAGGTCCTCGGGAGGAGGAGGTCGTTACAAAAACACATATCTAGCTACACCTAGTATTAAAACACACAATGATTTATATATTTTTTGTTTCGGGTTGGGGGCGCTGCCCCTGCACCCCCGCACGGGGGGAAACCTGGGCCCCCTAGCCCTCCAGACTCATTGTACTGGTAAGGTATGGTGCTATAGAAGGGTCCATACAATGGTTATTCAACTTGGAGTATATTTGCAAGTTATTTCATATTGTAAGACTTAAATGAGATCCATTTGATATCTATAAGTCAATTCTTCAAAAAAATATTTATAAGTCAAGAATCAACATTAATATTGATATGTTTCAAATGATCGATATATGCGATATAAGCTTCATAGATGACTGGTATGTGTGATCTAAGAGTATATTTGTAAGTTGTTTAGTGATCTAAGAACTTAGATGAACTCCATTTTCAATATATATAGGTCAACGACTAATAGTACCAACGATATGTTCGATATGACCGATATGTGCAATATAAGGATCATAGTCTTCACAAATGATCTATATGTGTCATCTAAGTGTATATTTGTAAGTTTTTTATGTTATAAGAACTTGAATGGAATCCATTTCCAATGATATGTTTGATATGACCGATATGTACGATATATGGGCTATAAATGATCGATATGTGTGACATAAGTGTGTATTTGTAAGTTATTTGTTGTTTTAATATCTTGGATGATCTTAATTTCTGAAAAAATGGAAAAAAATGGCTTTTTAGCCATTTCCGACATTTCCACCGATATCGTCGATATATCGACGATATATCGCGATATATCCATTTCCGAGCGGAATAAAACGATATCGATATCGATACAGCCTTCCTTGCCCCTTGTTCATTGTGGGGGGACTAGGCTCCCTCCTTCCCAATCTTTCTTGTACACCCCCCCACAAAGTTTCCAATCGTCTGTTAGATATATATTGGGTGACCGACTTCTACCTTATCTTTCTCTTTGTTGCTGACCCTAAGTTGACCTCTCCCTATTCTCCAGTCTCCGCACTACTCGACGCGTGTGACTGCGCATGAGGACCTCCTTCCCATTCATTATTTATATATATATATTACCATCTTCTAATGAGTACTCGTGCAGAGCAATCCCTGTCATCTGGTATAGTTCCAGGAAGAGAGGTCCGGAGCAACAGGAATTGCAGAGACTAGCCAGCCTCAAAACCGAAGATAGTTGAAGAGAGGCAGGTATAAGCACATAAGAGATCCCCACTCTCCGTTCGCACGGTTATAAAAGCGAAGGAAGGGTGGGCAATAGGTACCATGAGCTCTCTGTCCTACATAAGAGACATGATTTTTCTCAGTCAAGAGCTAGCTATTGAAGAGCGACCCTTTCCTCTCTTCAACTATCTTAGGTGCCTACACCTGACTAGTAATATATATAGCCTCCATCTTTGGTTTTGAGGTTGGCTAGTCTCTGTAATTGCTGTTGCTCCGGACCTCTCTTCTTGGAACTATACCAAATGACAGGGATTGCTCTCCACAAGTACTCGTCAGAAGATAGTATTTATAAAAGTGAAGTACTTTTCCCCACTCCTCTTTCTCTTATAAGGCAATCCAACTTTGACTTAATACACATATCAATGCCTAATCCCACAGTAAGCATATGATGAGCACAAACCAGGAATCCAAGAACACGTATATTGATCATGGCATAAACCATGTCTAGATTCCCGAAGATCGATTTTCTCGAAATATCGATTCTCTATGACTAATAATACTGAATCCATGCTGAATGAGAATATACACCTTTGGATTATCGAAGAACCTAAAGAGATGCTGGCATAATATGGGGTCTCTCCCTCATGCAGGATCAAAAAAGGTTGTACTAAAGTTGCGATAGGTTAATTTGCTCAGCAAGGTTTGTCCTCTATATATAAGAGAACCCTAAGGCCTCATGAATAAGCAATTCATTTTTCCTTTCCCTATTTATACGGAATCCTTTAGTCTCTAAACCTCAAGCTTCACATTTAGTCCATCTATTGTCTCATCAATCAACACAATATCATCAACGAATGTGACTAGTCAGCTCGTGCATAATCAAAGTAAAGTAGTAGTAAATTGAATTAATAAATAGCAGGCTAGTAGGCATGTATTTAAATTTAGTTAAACTGAAAAGAAATTAGCTTCCACATTAATTGGAATGAAATTACATGCCTCCATTACATTCTCCAATACGATTTGGTTGAATTATTTTATCTTTTCCTATTTATGTAATTTCTTTTATTTTCATCATTACTATGTAAATTTCTCAATAGGGTTTCTCTTATTTATATACAGGCCTATGCCCTCGTGAATAAGCAATTCATTTTTCCTCTCCACATGGTACCGGAACGACTATCATAGACCGAAGTCCTGTTGTCCTGGGTCTCTCCCTGCCCTCCAGCCTTCTTCTCCCATGTTGCCACCGTTACACTGCCATCATCGCCTCGTAAGACAACGCCCCCTTACGTCATCGCCCACTCAACATGTAGACCCTAGCGATGCCGTTGCCTCTCCTGCGGGGTACAACAACCCCCTTGGGGTACCGTCACATCGCTTGTGAGCCTCCTGTAGTGTTGTCAACTCCCTCAAGTGCCTATAGTCTAACATGTGGGCCCCTCCTTGCTACATGTACGCTTCCGCCAACAATGGCAACGTCCGTCACCGATGCCTCCAACGTACGTCACCATTCTCTAATCACTGGACTCTCCAAACGGTTTGATTTTGAGCTGTTTTTTGTGAAATCATACCTCTACATTGATTCAGTGCCATAGAGCGCCCTCTTGGTAGATGGGAGCAATTGTAGCATGAGTCTGTACATATAATCGACTCCCTGTATGATCGATTGTGTAGACACATTCTGATCGATTTACTATCCTCGTCAAGTTCTTTATCAGGTTTCTTCATCTTGTCAGAAATCAAGGGTGACATCTTCTGCTTGGCTGGTGCTTTCAATGGCTCGACACCCATCGTGAAGATGGATGGGACCAATTACGAGTTATGGTCCTTGCAGTTTATGACCTTAATGCAGTGCACTAACAAGGAACACATTCATGCATAATAAGTGCCAACCGACAAGACTGGGGCATTCATGAAGCAGGATGACATGTACGCTAGTGTCTTGCTCTCTAGGACTCACACCACGAAGGTAGTTAGTGATATTTTATATCAGACCATTGCTATGGCAATGTGGGATATCCTTGCTTCTACCTGTGGTGAGGCAATGAATGAGACCACCAAGATTATATAGTTGCAGTTTGATATCTTTAAGGGCAGGTAGATTGGTCGTCCTCTGCATTGCTTCTATGCTTCACTTTGAAGCATGCTTGAGAAGCTGCATATTGAGGTAAATTGTCACTATACATGCGTCATGATTCTGAAGGTCTTTATTTCTACTTGCCCACGTTAGCTGAGGGGAACATACAACAGATGTTTTCACCAAGGCTCTTGCCAAAGGGCCATTTTAGAGGTGTTGTTCCAAGCTAAGCATGATTGACATCTATGAACCATCTTGAGGGGGGGTGAGTTTTGAGAGTTTTTTATCTTTTCCTATTTTTGTATTTTCTTTTCTTTTTGTCTCTACTATGACAACAAGTAGTAGAACATATGTAGGATAAGTATGGGAGGCTGATCTAATATATTACGAAGGTAGGATAAGTACAATACAATATATATATATATATGTTGGTCGCTAGTCTAGAGCACTCAAGCTTGGTAGGTAGTGTGGTGCATCTTTAGCCTAGTTAATAGGCTGAGGGTGAGCACTTTCATGACATACTTTACAACCTTTTTATATTGAGAAAGCAAATGAGAAAGAGAGCCTTAGAAATGACCTCAGACTTCTACATAGATTACTTCCATCACATCATGCCAAAGGTTCCAATCGTCTATTAGATATATAATAGGCGGTCGGCTTCTACTTGATCTCTCTTTGTTGCTGACCTTGACTTGACCTCTCCCTACTCTCCAGTCTCCCATACTGCTCGACGTGTGACTCTGTATGAGGACCTCCTTCCCATTCATTCTTTTATAACCTGCCCACTCTCCGTTCACACTGTTATAAAATCAGAGGAAGGGTCGGCAGCAGGTCCCACGAGCCCTCTGCCCCACACATCGGTACATAAGCGACATGATTTTTCTCGATCAAGAGCTAACTATTTAAGAGCAACCCTTGCCTCACTTACACTATCTTAGGTGCCTACACCTGACTAGTAATATATATAGCCTCTATCTTCGGTTTTGAGGCTGGCTAGTCTCTGCCCTTCCTCTTGCTCCAGACCTCTCTTTCCATAGATTTCCTGGAACTATACCAGATGCTAGGGATTGCTCTTCGTGAGTACTCATCAGAAGGTAGTACTTAAAAAAGAGAAGTGCTCTTCCCCACTCCGCTTTCTCTTGTAAGGCAATCCATCTTCGATTTAGCAAACATATCAACATCTAAGCCCACAGTAAACATATGATGAGCCCAAACTAGGAATCGAAGAACACCTATCTGATCATGACATAAACCATGTCTACATACTCGAAGACCCATTTTCTCGAAAAGATCGAGACGATATGACTAATAATATCGAATCCAGCAGAATGAGAATAT
This sequence comes from Ottelia alismoides, assembly GCA_037367405.1. Lineage (NCBI taxonomy): Eukaryota > Viridiplantae > Streptophyta > Magnoliopsida > Alismatales > Hydrocharitaceae > Ottelia > Ottelia alismoides. The sequence continues at coordinate 628,615 of JAZKJV010006953.1, read as the reverse complement.
ACACCTCTGGATGACCGAAGAACAAAAGAGATGCTGGTATAATATGAGGTCTCTCCCTCCTGCGGGATCAAAAAAGGTCGTGTTAAAGTTTCGATCGATTAATGACATTGTTGTAACTGCTAGTACTGGAAATGATAATAAAAGTAGGAATGTTGTCACTAGAACTTTTTTTTTAATTTGCTTAACACGGGTTGTCCTCTCTGTATAAGAGAACCCTAATGACTCATGAATAAGCAATTCATTTTTTCCTTTTCAGAGATTTGATGACGTACACTGTTAATTTTAATATTTAATCTAATAACTTGAGTTTAATATTTAATCTAATAACTTGAGTGGTGAAGTTATTAAATCTCTGGAATCAATGGAGGATTTAAGATTATATAGGTTGATTGTAAAATTGATAGAATTGGCATTATCTAACTTAATAACATCATCTAATATGCGCAATACAATATGCATAGTTTTAGCTAATGTATACAACTTTAGATGGTTATATTTCCATAGATGAAACGATTCTTACGAGCAAAAAATAACATAACAACATATCACAATCAATCTTATTGAACAAATTAAAATCACATACTCGTATTCTCATCAGCATGCGATTGGTAGAGGGTCGGAAGAGATAGGGGATGAGTAGTGATGACAAAGCTCGAAGCTAGCTGCAAAGGAGGAGGTGGCGATCAATCTAGTGTATGAGTAGTCATGATAGCATCGACAACAACCACAAGAGCATCAGTAGCGAGAGTAGCATTAGAGAGCACTACAAGCGACTTAGGTTTAAGCTAGATAGCAACGTATAAGGGTTTTTAGGAGATTTATGAAATTTGGATTTCAGATTAATTGGATCTCTTTAAGATTCGAATTCCATCAAATCTAATAAGTCCAGGTACCTAAACATGTTAAAACAGAACACATATGTCGCATATGCTACATGGATAGGTGCAAAGGCGTATATAGGTCTGCTTAAAGAATCTATCGGTGTTTATGGCCTCATACGCAACCCAAACGACCACTTTCTTAAAAACCATTAAGTATTATGGGTGCATGCAAATGTACATATATACAACTTTTTTATATTGTGTGCATATGTATAAGTATGTTTTTTTTTTATTTGTTGTGTATTATGTGTGCATGTTCATGTATACGCTGGTGGAATATGCATGCATTCATAAGTGTGCAAGCTTGCATGCTTGTATGTGTATGCATGCTTGTGCATCTACTATGTTGTATGCACGTGTGTACTCTATGTGTGTGTATTTATCGAGCTTTGTACATTCGTATGTGTGTGTACTGTGTATGTGTGCACTTCTTGTATAAGTGTTTGTGTTTGTACTGTAAGCATCGTCTATGTCTTCGTCTAAATGTATGCTTTTCTATTCAATGCAGGCAACTTGTCTATTTATATTTGTTTGTGTATGTGTTTTATGTGTTGCGGTTGTGTAAATGTGTGTGCACATGGTGTGTGTAGGGGAACGTATGTGGCAGTGTTTGTGTATGTCTCTGCATGTATGTGTGTGTAGTCTGTGTGTGTATTTATCGAGCTTTGCGCATTCGTATGTGTGTAACCTGTGTTTCTACATTATGCATTCATGCTTGTTTGTGCATAATATGTATTTATATTGTATGTATGCCTATGTGTGTTTGTGTTTGTGAGTACTATACTTGTTTGTGTGATTCTGTGTGTCTGTTTGTATGTAAGTGGTGTTTGTGTAACTGTGTGTGTATTTGCATTTATCTGTATATTTGTTGTATGCATGTATCTGTTTGCGTATGTGTATACTGTATACGTATTTTGTGTAGATGTCATGTATGTGTGTTTGTGTATGTAATATGTGTCCTTTTATGTACTACACACTTGTGTGCATATGTGTGCTATGTATGTGTGTGGGGATCATGTACGTTACATGTGTGTTTTCATGTATGTTTGTCTCTATGTATATGTATGTTTTTGTATGTGTATTGTATGTCTTGTGTTTGTGAGTGTCTATGTGTGTATATAGGCGTGATTGAGTGGTTGTTACGTGGATCCATGCATGTGTAGGTACGCCTGTGTATGATTGCTTGTGTGTGTACTGTGCATGTGTGTTTGTTTGTTTGAATGCCTATTTGTATATATGTTTGTGCCCGTGTAAGTATGTATGCATGTGGTTGTGCATTTTTGTGTGTTTGTATAAGCCTGGGGGTGGAGGGGGGATGTTGGATAAGTATGTGTATGATGTGTGCTTGTGTTTGTGTTCATGTTTGTGGGTGCAGGTACATGGGTCTGAGTGTGCGTTCATATGCAAGTTGTCATCATGTGTATGGTCATGTACGCATATATGACGTATGTTATACGTCCACATTCTTATCTGTGTTTGCAGGTGCATGCCTTATTTTTGTGTGTATTGTGTACAATTGCACGTGTGTGTCTTTTCCTGCATCTGTGTATGCATGCATGTGTGTCTTTGTGTATGCTTGTTGCAGGTGAGGGTGTTTGCGTGTTTCTGTGTACTTTGTTCTTATATCCATGCTGTTATGTATGTGCTCGTGCACACTCTGTGTATCTGCGTGTATGTTTTTATGTATGTTTATTGTGTGTGCACGCACATGTTGTGCGATTATTTATGTGCGTAGGTATGCATGTTTACGTTTGTGTATAAGCTTTATGTATGCATGTATGCATGTATGCGTGCGTGTTTTTATGTACCTTATGTAATGTTTGTGTGTACCATGTTTGTGATTATGCATACATGTGTGTCTGTGTGTATGTTTTTAGTTTGTGTGTATGCATTGATTGTAGTCTATGTGTGTGTTTGTGCCTATACGTGTGCAGTATAGGTTTGTATGTGTGTCTAAATATATGCATTTATGCAAGCTTTGTACATTAGTATGGATGTAACATATGTATATTATATGTATACGTGTTTGTTTGTGTATAATGTTTGTATTATATGTTTGTATACATGTGTGTTTGTGTTTGTAAGTACTACACTCATGTGCTTGACTGTGTGTATGTATATAAGTGGTGTTTATATAAGTGTGTGTTTTAGCACTTATCCGTGTATTTGTAATGTGTGTATGTGTCTGTTCGTGTATGTGTAAAATTCATGCACACTATATATGTTTGTGTTTCACTATATATTGTGTGTGCTTATATTTGCGACGCGCTTATGCGATGTATGTGTGTGGGTACTATGTACATATGATGTTTGTCTGCAAGTATGTATGTCTCTATGTATATGTATGTTTTTGCATGTATTGTGGGTGTACATGTGTCTGTGAGTGTGTCTACGTGCATTTGCAAGTATGAGGGGGTGGGTGTCTCATTGGTCCATGCATGTATGGGTATGTCTGTGTATGATTGCGTCTGCATACTGTGCATGCCAGTTTTTTGTGTAAATGTCTATGACTATATGTATATATGTTTGTGCATGTGTAATTGTGCATGCATGTGCATGTAACTGTGCATGCACATGCATATTCATTTTCTGTGTATGTATGCCAGGGATGGGGGGTTGGAAAAGTGTGCGTATGTTGTGTGCATGTTTTTGTTTCATGCTTATGGGTGTGGTACACAGGCCCCAAGATGCATTTGTATATGGGTTTTCCTTGCATGCATATGCATGTGTTTGTATTCCTGCATATGTGTATGTATAATGTGCATTTATACGTGCATATTCATATGTTTCTATGTGAGTGCTTTCTTTTTTGTGTATTTCGTACAATCGCATGTACATTTTTGTGTCTGCATCTAATTGTTTATGTATGGGCAGGTAGGCGAGGGTGTGTGTGTGTTTCTATATACTATGTGTGAGTATCCATGCTTTTATGTCTGTGCACGCACACACTTTGTGTGTATTTGTATATAATCTATTTATGTGTGTATATATATTTTTTGTGTATGTGTGTGTGCATGTATGCATGTTTATATATGTGTGTGCATATGTAAGATCTCTACATTTTTGTATATGTATGTGCATTTCTACTATGTGTGTGTTTAATGCATGGGAGCGTGATGTTGTATGCGTTTGTGTATGCATGTCTACTATATGGGTTGGAAAAGTGTGCGTATGTTGTGTGCATGTGTGTGCTATGGTTGTGTTTTTGTTTCATGCTTATGGGTGTGGTACATGGGCCCCAAGATGCATTTGTATGTGGGTTTTCCTTGCATGCATGTGCATATGTTTGTATTCCTGCATATGTGTATGTATAATGTGCATTTATACGTGCATATTCATATGTTTCTATGTGAGTGCTTTATTTTTTTGTGTATTTCGTACAATCGCATGTACATGTTTGTGTCTGCATCTAATTGTTTATGTATGGGCAGGTAGGCGAGGGTGTGTGTGTGTTTCTATATACTATGTGTGAGTATCCATGCTTTTATGTCTGTGCACGCACACACTTTGTGTGTATTTGCATGTAATCTATTTATGTGTGTTTATATTTTTTGTGTATGTGTGTGTGCATGTATGCATGTTTATATATGTGTGTGCATATGTAAGATCTCTACGTTTTTGTATATGTATGTGCATTTCTACTATGTGTGTGTTCTATGCATGGGAGCGTAATGTTGTATGCGTTTGTGTATGCATGTATTTTTGCATGTCTACTATATGAGTATGGGTGTTTGCTTACGTGTATGTACTATGTGTCTGTATATGCATACACGTGCGTATGTGTATGTGTATATGAATATGTATGTTTGTCTTTATTTATGTGCGTGTAAGCATGTCTATGCATGTATGTGTATTTTTTGTGCATGCATATGTTGTGTATGTTGTGCGTGCGTCAGTTCACATGCATGTGTGTTTGTATGTGTTTGTTTCTGTGTGGGTATGCCTTTATCTATGTATGTATTGTGTATGTGTATTGCGTATGAGTCGCATTGTGTATTTTTATTTGAGTGCATGCATTTATATCCATGTTTGTGTATGTATTTCTCTATCACCGTGCATTGTGTATGTATGCATGTCTATGTAAGTGTATGTGTACGTCTGTGTATATTTTTTTGTATTGTGTGTGGATTTATACGTTTTATATATACCTATGCATGTTTGTGCGTGTAGTGTTTGTATGCATACATATGTGTACATCTATATCTCTTTGCTTTAATTGTGTATTGAGTGTTTCAGGTGGTGTTTTGTGTTTATTTGGACATATATATGTGATGTGGGGATGTATACGTGGTTTGTGTGTATTTGGGCCTATGTGGTCATTGTTAGTATGTATGATACATGGGTATGTGAGGGGAGGCAATGTCCATTCATCTTGTTAACATGTAAAAAACCAAGAATCCAACTTATATCTCATGCAATTAACCTTAAAGAAGTATTAATACACAAATATAGTAGAAATAAATTAAACACTAAAATACTTTTATTATATGATAATAAATTCATTTAATTAAGGGATAATTACACCCATAACCCTGAGTAATTCCTCAATCTCAATCATGACCCTGCATAATTGCGAATTACACGAGAAACCCTGAGTAGTCACTCCGTCTCACACTCATGACCCTCCGTTAGTTTTCTCCTTAACCCAACCATACTATTGAGTTAATCTAACCCTTAATCAATCCAACGGATGCTAAATTAAAAAAAATAAAAAATATTGTCCTGATGCCCTCCCCTTCTTCCTCCTCCATCCCTCGCCGGTGGGTTGCCGGTCTCCCGCAACCGACCTGCCCCGCCCCCACCGACTTGCAGAGCTCCCCCCGCCCTCGCGTCAACCGAGCTCCCCACCACGGCAACCTGTATCCCCCCCACCCGCAACCTGTAGCCCCAAGGTCGAGAGTTGACGGCATTTTTCGGCAACGGCTGCAAGACCATCATCGCCGATATTGCTGGAGTTGAAGATGTCGAGCTTCTGGAGCTTTAGGCAGCACCCGGCAACGGCCAGGAGGCCATCGCTGTAACATCCGGGAATTTGCGTAAACCCGAACTCGTCCGATTTTGGGTCTAATGAACCCAATAACATTGACGGTCAATACTAAACAACCTAAAACGACCAATTAGTAGTGAATCAAAAGTCGTTCGGATGAAATCGACCAAAAATCGGTCCCTTCGTAATGCGTGCCGTGAAAAGCCGCGACGCAAATTCAGAAACCGCAAAACGAACCGAGACCGTCATTAGATCCGATTCGACGATACAAGACCAACGGAATTGACCGTTCGTCAATCGGAGGTCGTTTGATATTTTTAAATCATAAAATTCGATCTTAAACAAAAACCGTATCCGAAAATTTCGGGTATTCAAAACCCAATCGGAAGTATATCGACACTATACTCATTTTGACCGTCGTTTAGAGACGATCGAAACGTGATATTTCACATCGAAATCCGATGTTCGAGACACGAATACAATCATTTTTAACATTTCAAAAAAAAATAATAATAATAAAAAAAAAGTGTTGTAACAGGCGACTGCATGCAGACTGCCACAAAAAAAAAGGGGTTAATTAATGTTTTTTTTTTTGACATCATTGAATATGATGTCATGTGTCAAAAATAAAAGAGAAGAGGAAGGTTCCGAGAACCTTCCCCTCTCTCCCTCTTTCTCCTATAAATCCCATCGTTTGGGATTTTTTCCCCTCCATCTTTCACTCCCAACGAAGCCCCTTTTCTCTCCCTTTTTCTTCACCATTTCACCTCTAAATTCCCAACGTATTCTCCATTCTTTTTCTGTTCTTTCCAATTTCACCCAATTTCTCTAAATTCCCGCTACCGAGAAGCATCTCAAACAATTTCCCCAGTGAAGCTTCTGCTCTTGCTATGGTTGGAGGCTAAACTCCATGCAAATCTGGAAGTCCAGGAGAAGCCCCAAATAGCAGCCATTGCTGCTCCTCATTTGCAGCAAACTGCTACTACTCGTCAGCCCTCCAAGGAGTTGTGTATGCTATAGCTGAGGGTCTAGAGCCTTATTAAAGTCCAAATTTACTGCTGTCCAGCAGTAATATAAGCTCCAAATTGAAGTAAATTGAGGTACAATCCCTCCTCTCCTTTTTGCTGCCAAGCATGTACCATCAGATCATACTTTTGATGCCATGCATGTTACTTTCCATGAAATCTAATGATCCAAATGTGTATTCAAAACTCCATCTGGTCACTGGATTTGAAATTGTTGCATTTCTTCCCAACATATACATGTATGCTTCATGAAATTATATGATTAAATTGATGTTTTGGGATTATGATGATGTGTTTGTTTGATGGACTCTATGATTTGTTTGGAAATGATCCGTTGATTTTTGTGTGATATCTCGGGTTGGAGTGAAATTAAAGATTGGAATGTCTGGCCAACTATTGATGTTACAATGGATTCAGTTCTCATGTTAAAAAAAAAAGAACATTGAAGGTTTGAGTTCACTATCAATATCGTTGTCAAGATATGCTGCATTAAACTTTAAATTACATAAATCTATCCTAATATTGTTTGATGCATTTCATTCAAACTTATATCAGTGGGATAATTTAATAGAAGATATGGGAAAACGATTTTCCATAAAATGCATCAACATATTTGTGGGCATTAGAAGTTAGAGTGTATGCACGAGAATGGAGAATACTTGTTCTTAAATGCAAAATCTGTTATCCATCCATAACAACTAAGGTGCTGACCAGAAATTTATTCGAATCCCTCAACATGAGGAGTAGGAGCAGCAACATACTGGAGGATGCTAATTCATCAACATATAGTGGAGTTCTCCACTCAGAACATAAGTACTTGATACAAGTTGTATCTATTGAGATTTATCACAATGTTGCTATTCAAATTATGGAAGATCTAGTTGATGAGGCAACATTATAAGATGGAAACTTATTTGAAAGAATCTGATTAGGCACCCTAATCTTTTATTTCTTCTGTATATAAGGAGCAACCTATGTCACAGAAGGACCTGTCCATCAACAACCTTTTAAGATTATGATGGATTAACATCATTTTACATATTCTCTTATACTACAAAAAGGTTGAAACTTCACGTAGGCAATCTATTCTAGGGCAATAACTACGGAAACATTCTGACGAATTTTTTATATATGTTTGAAAGTCTATCTTGCAAGGCATTCTTCCTCCGCGGGGAGGGGGCTGCACCACTATTTTCTTTTAGGAAGGACAAGTTTGGAGATGGTAAAATCATCACATGATCGAAATCGGTGTGAGTCACTCATTTGACTCTTAATTCATTAATTCATAGTAGAAGAGAGGGTTAAGAAAAGTATAATTGCTTGCCAACAATGGAATTTGATGTCAGTTGTTGAGAATTATGTTGGTCAGTAAGTGAAGATGTTCTTATTCTTACAATTAATCATACAAGGACTTTTTGTAAAGGAGTGGCATATATAGTGAATGTTACATCTGATGTATTATACTCTCAATAATCTAATCTAGTCAGTGCGCTACATATTACTTTGGAAATTTTTGGAGAAGTACGCTGATCTGACTAATTCAAGTAGCTGAAAATCTTTTTGATATCCAATATTATTGCTGCAGCCCTTATAAATCACATATCTGGTGCCAAACCTCTACACTAATCGATTTAGCAAATCAAGGGACTTTTGTGATCTATATTATTCTGAAATCTTGAGATGGTTGGTTTGATGTAAATCAGTGAGGACAGATATTTGTGCCGGTCATGGTGATCTTTACACATGACCGTGCGAGGGGGCGGTGACCCTCAACTGGGCGGAAGAAAGGAAGCCCAGATAGGGAAGCGGCCGCCTAGTGCGCGGGTCTAGGATCCCAGTCCTCTTTCGGTTTTTACGCGAGCTCGCAGTGTTTTTACGCCTCGTTGGGATCCCGACATTAGGACCATTCCGCTGACCCTGTTTTAGGATACCCAGGCGGGGGATCCTTGGTTTTCAGTTTTACGTACGAGCTCGGTTGCCCGTTACCGGTCGGGCTGTTTTTCTAGAGTGACTTTTCCGGGAAGTTCCTCTCACCCGTCTCAGTGGCGTAGTTGGGGAGTAGACCTATCCCTCTATTGGACCGTCCTTCCAACTAGAGGGCGAGACGGAAGAGCCATTTGTAGGCTTCTTCACCGCTTGAGTTTTCTTTCGCCAACAGACGGCGATTCTACATCCAGATCATTCGTATCTATATCTATATCTACATTATTGAGAGTACATCGGAGAGAGTTACAGTGAAGGTTTGGAGGAAATCACAATTAAAATTGAGTTGATTAGAAGTGACTTTAATCTGATTCAAAAACCCTATAAGTTAGTGGACGTGTTGGGAACTTAGTTAGGATGCATTACACAACACCGCATGCCTACGGAGGCCCCCCAACCCTAAGGTACTTTTAATACCTTAGAGTCATAGTGTGAGGCTACACACAGACCAAGACCACGGACTATCCACTAACTTAGAAGGAGTAAATAGAATTAAGGATCAAATTCATCATCATCATATCAATCCATTATCGAAAACCATGACATGATCTCAATGACAAGAAAGTAGCCATCAAATTCCGCAACATGATCTCCAAGGCCCAAAATCATGATCTTAAAACACAGGAAATCATTATATGTTAGGGTTTGTCATCTAAACTTTATATAAATATATATATATATGTATATATCGGATGAATGGGAAAAAGAGGAGAATAAATGAACTTAGTACCAAACAGTTGAAAACCTTTTTACTTATGCAAGTAGATGTAAATAGTGCTTATTCCACCTTTCTACTTGCTCTCTTTTGCACATTAAATTACTTGTTATTTATTTTAAACTACGGGTTTGTATTCACGTTTGTGACTCCTTTTCCTCCTTGCACGCATGGCAGGAAAGGAGTCTATTGTTCAATAGTTATGCAGGGTTCCAGAAGACAAGGTCTATACCAGACGGTATGTGGTTTTTGCTACAGTTTTTAGTTCAATTGATATTGTAATTGCTTCTTCTCTTCAGTCAAATTTTTGGGATGTTGTATGTACAGACAGACATTGTACATGATGTAAAAATACATGCAAATTAATGAAATATGATTTTGGTGCCAATTTTCTCTATTAGCTTGTGGTTGTGGTTGTGAATGTCGAATGTCACTTGCAAATATATTCATTGCGAAAAATTTCCCCATAAAAACTATGCTTTTAATGCGATGTCATAAATGGAATTTCGCGAATTGTGTCGTAAACGGGTACCCGGATCCCGGGGGTTCACAATCGCTGCCCACGTTGTAGCAATCCCACAAGGCGGCAACGCGTGCGTCGTTGGCGTCATGTGCTTCGAGGCACCGGGAAGCTCCCACATGCCGTGGAGCTGGAGATAAGGACCCGAAGGCGCAGCCGCGCATGTGGGCGAGGAGGAGAAGCCACTTCTTCGACACAGCAGCGCACGTACAACGGTGGCGCTCGGCGGGGAGGGTGCGGGGGCCTTCTCGAGCAGCTCGCGCGGGGGGGGGGGGTCAGGGCAGTCGATCACGGTTGGGGGGTTCTTCGAGGACCTTCCAGCGACGGGGGGCGGGGGGGAGCAGGAGCTCGCGGAGAGGGACGGGGGGGGGGGGGGGGAACGATGGCGGGCAGGGGGGTTGCAGGCAGTCGACGTCGACAGGAGGGGGGTTCGAGCTGGCAGAGCAGGAGCTCGCTCGGGCGCGGGGGGGTTGCTGGCAGCCTTGTGGTTGCAAGTGACTATCAATATCTTGGATTTCGGACCTGGATCGCTTCTTCTGGATTAGTTCTATTTTTTCCATCATGTGTGTTCATCTTTGCTTTGAAGGGGACGATATAAATACATTATTTGATTGCTATAAATCATGTAGCTTCGTCTTGTTGGTTGCTCGGGGACGGTGATCAGCGACTATACCAGCGTGCAGAAGGGACCGTCACAACAACCTCGTCAACCTCGTCCCCGGCGTGGCCAGGCAGAGGCCGATGATGGTGCCCACCAGGGTGATGCCGGAGAGACCCAGGAGGATCCCGCCAACTGGGAAGAGGGTGGCTACTGCGAGTGTGAACCCCCGAGGATCCGGGTACCCGTTTACGACACAATTCGCAATATTCCATTTATGACATCGCATTAAAAGCATAAATTTGTGGGGAAATTTTTTTTTCTATTGTTGTTGCAATCATCATTGGCATCTGACATTCACATTTATAACCACAGGCTAATAGAACAATTGGCACCAAAATCTTATTTCATTACTTTCATATGATTTTACAACATGTACAATGTCTGTCTGTACATACAACATCCCAAAAATTTGACTGAAGAGAAGAAGCATTTTTCAATATCAATTTAACTAAAAACTGTAACAAAAACTACATACCGTCTGGTACAGACCTTGTCTCCTGGAACCATGTATAGCTACTGAACAACAGACTCCTTTCCTGCCATGCGTGCAAGGAAGAAAAGGAGTCACAATTGTGAATACAAACCCGTAGTTTAAAAAAATTTACAAGAATTTAATGTGCAAAAGAGAGCAAGTAGAAAGGTGGAATAAGCACTATTTACATCTACTTGCGTGAGTAAAAAGGTATTCAGGCTTGTAAGCATTTCTCATAAACTCTCATTATCCAAACACTTTTCATATTTAACATATTTATTTTGTAATTAAATGTTGATAAATTATAATTATAGGAGTATGCATATAAGTATATATCTCTATTATTATATTGACTAGATATCAAATCTGTGGATTTGTCGATGTGAAAGATGGAATATGAAATATTTATAGATTACTTGATTCCCAAGTTCAATAGGTAGGCATCCAATTCTTAATTTCAATTGTTTCAGATATAACTCCAGATGATATAGATAAAGATCATGATTCTTGGTCTTGGAGATCATGTCGTGGAACTTGATGGCTACTTTCTTGTTATTGAGATCATGTCATGGTTTTCGATAATGGACTGATATGATGATGATGAATTTGATCCTTAATTCTATTTACTCCTTCTAAGTTAGTGGATAGTCTGTGGTCTTGGTCTGTGTGTAACCTCACACTATGACTCTAAGGTATTTAAAAGTACCTTAGGGTTGGGGTGCCTCCGTAGGCATGCGGTGTTGTATAATGCATCCTAACTAAGTTCCCAACACGTCCACTAACTTATAGGGTTTTTGAACCAGATTAAAGTCACTTCTAATCAACTAAATTTTAATTGTGATTTCCTCTAAACCTTCACTGTAACTCTCTCAGATGTACTTTCAATGATGTAGATATAGATGTAGATACGAATGATCTGGATGTAGAATCGCCGTCTGTTGGCGAAAGAAAACTCAAGCGGTGAAGAAGCCTACAAATGGCTCTTCCGTCTCGCCCTCTAGTTGGAAGGACGGTCCAATAGAGGGATAGGTCTACTCCCCAACTACGCCACTGAGACGGGTGAGAGGGACTTCCCGGGAAGTCACTCTAGAAAAACAGCCCGACCGGTAACGGGCAACCGAGCTCGTACGTAAAACTGAAAACCAAGGATCCCCCGCCTGGGTATCCTAAAACAGGGTCAGCGGAATGGTCTAAAGTCGGGATCCCAACGAGGCGTAAAAACACTGCGAGCTCGCGTAAAAATCGAAATGGGACTGGGATCCTAGACCCGCGCACTTGGCGGCCGCTGCCCAAACTGGGCTTCCTTTCTTCCGCCCAGGTGAGGGTCACCGCCCCCTCGCACGGTCCGGTGTAAAAGGCCACCATGACCGGCAATATAATTTATAAGTCATTACCGACTCACAATCAATTTCATTTGCTTGTCTATTTTCCTTCTCAATTCCCTTTTTGAGATTAGTAATACAGATCTAGCTCTCTTCATCTTAAATCTTGGAAATCATTTACCAGCTTCATAAAAGAAGAGTATTAATATTTGATACAGATCTAGCTCTCTTAATCTATAATCTTGGATCGTACCTTTGATCTCTATAATAGAGATCACATCTGTATGCCTTGGCATGGGAAATAAAGACTGCAATTGGTTGCTGCAAGCAGCAGCAGTAGGTAGCAACTCTTGATTCCCTTCAAGAAAACGACGAGGAGCTCCAGGTTCTTGGATTAGGGCTGGAAATCTGGACTCCAGTTGCTGTCTATCAACAATTGAAAGGACAAAAACTGTATTAGGACCTTCGATGGAGCTTTTAGGAAGAGATTTGAGGACAGTGGGAAGGGCTCTTGATCGAGACTTTTTTTGTTAAAGGGGATTTTTTGAAATTAGGAAAGAAGAAGAAAGACTTCTTCGTTGGTAAATGTTAAATAGGGAAAGAGGAGTTAGGCTGAAATTGGGGAGACGGGGAAAGAAATAAGAGAACCAAAAGGATTTTAGGTGTTTATATAGGAGATGAGAAGGCAATTTAACATAGCCAAGTGGAATTACTTGGGGATCCAAGTGTCTACAATTAGGATTACGTGGATGCTGCACATGTAAGACTAAATTTATATTATTATATATATTTTTAAGCACTGACAGTAAGCCGATTGTTATTCTGAAATTTTTTATTATTATTATTTTTTACAAAGAAAATACACTTTATTTACGATTCTTAAAGCGGACCGTATTCGTGCATCGGGTGTCGGATTTTGACATGCGACGTCTCGTTTTGACCGTCTCGGAACGATGATCAATATGAGTATAATATTGATATACTTCCGATCGGTTTTGAATACCCGAAATTTTCGGATACGATTTTTGTTTAAGATTAAATATTGTGATTTAAAAATATCAAACGACCTCCGATTGACGAACGGTCGATTTTGTTGGTTTTCTTTCGTCGAATCGGATCTCATGATGGTCTCGGTTCGTTTCACGGTTTTCGAATTTGCGTTGCGGCTTTTCGCGGCACGTATTACGAAACGACCGATTTTTGATCGATTTTACCCGAACAACTTTTGATTCAATACCAATTGGTCGTTTTAGGTTGGTTAGTATTGACCGACAATGTTTTTGGGTTTATTGGACCCAAAATCGGACGAGTTCGGGTTTGATTGGAAACCGGATGCTACAAATATAAAAACCTCAAAGGGAGTCTCGTCCTCGAGACTCGAGTTAAGGTTATTCGTTGTCTTAATTGAATTTCATATGTCTATAAAAACCTCAAAGGGTTTTGAACCCATAAAAACCTCAAAGAGAAAACAAGCCATATATTTATCATGTATCTAATTATAAAAGCTTGTTTTGATGCTTACATCAGAAAAGCAGCGGGCATCGTGCCCGCATGTCGGCTTCAGTCTCCATGTTGCTTCTTTGACGCCGTGTCGGTGCCACAAAACCTTGACCAATGAAATCTCCTTGTTGCGAAGCTTCTTCACAGCACGGTCAAGTATCTGAACTGGCTTCTCCTCATAAGTCAGATCCGGCTCTACATCAAGATTCTCATAACTGATGATGTGCCGAGGGTCGTGCACATATTTTCTCAAGTTGGATACATGGAAGACGTCGTGAATAGCTGATAGATGTGGAGGAAGGGCTACCTGGATGGATAGATAACCGTGAACTGTGCGCCTCATCCAGAATGTCTCTGCGAAGCTGCTCGTCATTGGGTACAACGACCCGTCCTGCCTTCCATAAAATAGACTCTGTCACAACAAAATCCTCAACTTCGTCCTTGACGGCACGCATGTATCTATCATGAATCCAAGGATCGGTCTTCTATCCATCTACAATACGATCCCAGAGACTGCTATATCGTGGAGGTACGGCGGTAGAAATGGATGCGCTCTCCTGATGATGCCAATTACTCAAAGCTGCAAGCGTATCCCACGTGTATAGCCAGTTCATCGTACCATCAGCATGCGCTCTCCTGCTAAGTGCATCAGCCGCCACGTTTCCCTTACTGGGATGGTAAAAGGTCGTGCAATCATAATCCTTCAGTAGCTCGAGCCATCTGCGTTGTCTCATGTTCAGCTCCTTCTGATCAAAGATGTACTTCAGACTCTTGTGATCTGTGAAGATCTCAAAATTCACTCCATATAGATAGTGGCGCCAGATTTTCAAGGCGAAAACAACTGCCGCCAACTCCAAGTCATGTGTAAGGTAGTTCCGTTCGTGCGGTCTCAACTGCCGTGATGCGTAAGCAATCACTTGTCCTTTTTGCATCAACACTGCTCCTAGACCTTCTCCAGATGCATCTGTGTAGACTGTATAGTCCTGAGTGCCTGAAGGAAGAGCAAAAATAGGCGCTGTAGTTAATCTCTCCTTTAGTGTCTGGAAAGTCTGCTCACATGAATCGTCCCAAATGAATGGAACTCCCTTCTGCGTCAATCGTGTCAGAGGGCGAACAATGCGTGAAAATCTGCTGACAAAGCGTCTGTAATAGCCCGCTAATCCGAGGAAGCTCCGAATCTGAGTAACTATCTTGGGCTGCTCCCAAGACATAACTGCATCTATCTTCGTAGGGTCGACCGCGATGCCTGCTCCAAAAATGACATGCCCTAGAAATGAAACCTGAGATAATCAGAACTCACACTTGCTCAACTTGGCATATAACTTGTGCTATCGCAATGTGCCCAAAAGAATCCGTAGATCATTCGCATGATCACATTCATTCCGTGAATAGATGAACACATCTTCGATGAACACCACTACAAACTTGTCCAAGTATGGACGGAAGATACGGTTCGTCATATCCATGAAAGCCGCAGGTGCATTAGTGAGCCCAAACGGCATCACCTCAAACTCGTAGTGTCCATAGCGAGTCCTGAAGGCTGTCTTCAGAATATCCGACTCGCGAATCCTCAGCTGATGGTAGCCGGAGCGAAGATCGATCTTCGAGAAAATCGAAGATCCCTGGAGCTGGTCGAACAAATCATCAATGCGTGGCAAAGGATAACGGTTCTTTACCGTTCTCTTGTTCAGCTGTCGGTAATCGATGCACAGTCTCATGGATCCATCCTTCTTCTTGACAAATAGAACCGGAGCACCCCAAGGTGAAGTGCTCGGCCTCACAAATCCCAAATCAAGTAATTCCTGTAACTGCACCTTCAGCTCCCTCAACTCGGCTGGTGCCATGCGATATGGTGCCATAGAGATCGGCTGTGTATCTGGCAACAATATGATCTCGAACTCGATCTCTCTCAGGAGGTAATCCTGATAGCTCATCAGGAAATACATTTGGATATTCTGACACTACTCGGATGTCCTATGTCATCGGCTCCTGGTCAGATACCTCTCGAACAAATGCAAGGTATGAATCACAACCCTGATCAACAAGTCGCTGGGCTCGCAACACTGAAATGTACTCTACGGTGGAGTCATGTATAATACCCTCAAAAGTAAACTCGGGTAGATTTGGAATCCTGAAGTCAACCGTCTTCCTAAAGCAATCAACAAATGCATGATGAGCGGATAACCAATCCATGCCTAAAATCAAGTCGAACTCATCAAGCTGCAGAAGTAGATAATCTGCGATCATCTCGTGACCGCCAATCAGTACGGGCAATTGCCTGACTATCAGGGAAATGATAAACAACTGACCACCTGGCCCTTGTATGTAATATGGGGAAGAGAGTCTTTGAGACTCTATCTAAAGAAGCTAGTAGTCTCGAAGAAAGGAAAGAATGTGTCGCTCTAGAATTAAATAGAAATGGAAAGGTCGATAAGAGTAGTCAGTATGTGTGCTAGCTGGTTAGTCATCTCCTGGTCTGGTCGAGATGACATGGCTCTGTATGAGAACCATAACTAGTCATAGAAGTACCATTTCAAGATACTTATAATGTATGCCTTTTCTCTTCTTGGGATATACTATGAAAATTAATGAAATTGGTGACATCTGTGGTTATTTAATTCGAATGTCATATTTCCCTTCTCGGACTCACGACAAGTCGGGAGACTGTCTCTATCCGAGAACTTAATGCGATCGGAATAGTAGTACTGCGAATGTGCGTATCGGGGTACCACTGCTCTGATAGAGATGGCAATCCTATCTCTAAAGGTTGATATCTGACCGGCCTCTTGATGCAGGTCCTCTGCATGGGAATAGAGATTCGGAGATGTCAGATAAGTTAGGTCAAAGAGTTGACTTAACGAGATCGAGATAACTAAAGACCTATGTCGCATGCTGTCACGATGTAGGCATGCATCCTCTGACCTGAGACAGATGTGTTGCTATATGTCTGAGTATGTACATTTGGCAGACCATTAGGTTGATGGCTTAATCAAGGTCTATAGACTGGCGAGCTGGTGTGCATGCAAGGGCATAAGAGTGATACGATCTCTCAAAGGGATCATACAGGTTCACCATCGAACCAGATGACATGAGCTCACTCATGAGGTATTGGGATATATTAAATTCCATGCATGGTCGTCTTGCTTTGGAAGCTTGACAGAATTTATAGGTATGATATATGCTTTTGAAAAGTATATGATCGATACCAAGTCCCGATGACTAAATGAGAATTTTAATGATAAAACCCTGAAGATGATAGTCTAAAGTGATCTTAGACTTCAGGTTTATTCTAGGTTTTCCAGTATGCAGGATGTACAGGTATTGGGGATGCCTCAGGGTGATGTGATCATAAACGATTGTATAACCATGACTCTTCCATTTCCTAGAGAGTGATGAAACAGGTCTGGATTTTAGTGACTCCTCTCAGTAGAGAGAAGTAATCTAATCTTGGTCCAAGGGTTGGACATTGGTCTGAATGAGATTCAGATGCAATGAGAAGATAAAATCTACGAACTTGATTTAATCAAGCATCTATGAGAGGTCCCTGAGATCTGGATTTGAGATATGATCTGAATATCCAAGTCAATATACATGGAACGTACAATCGCCCTGTCCTTATCTCCAAGTATCTACGGAGAAAGCACATTATTCTTGAAGGAGTTCAAGAATAATTCCTTTGATGAATTATGTATCCAAGCAACAGGATATTGATAATTAAATGAGATTTAATTATCAAGAATAATATGAATGAGATTCATATTATGAGAATGATTATCCAAGATAATTAAATGCAATTTAATTATCAAGGACATGCAGAATGCGGATAGTACTATCCATGTTATCCATAATATCAATGTATATTATAGATATGATTTATAATATATTGGAGAGAGCTCATTTGTAAATAATATTTACTAATTGATTGTTGATGTGAATTGGATTCACATTAGGCGATTAATTGGAAATATAATTTACATTTTGTTTTGGACTGTGAAGATGATTCACATTTTTTCAATGGTATGATTGAAATATTCACTAATTAATTTGGAATTAATTTAGTGAATTTATTTGCAATAAATGTTGTTGCAAATAATTAAAAGATAATGAGATTTTATCTCATAAAATAAAGAAGATAAAACTCACCTAATAAAGAGGTGGAGTCAAATTCCTAAGTAGTACCTGGGAATTACTTAAATACCCAGGTTCTACATAATGTTTTTTTTACTCAAAAACTATAGAGGTGTCGCATGTTGAACATGCGACACCCCTTAAGTTTTTTTTATCCAGGAACTATGTATGTGTCGCATTTTGGATATGCGCTATAGATGACGCATATTCAATATGCGACATATTTCCAGGGATTTTCCCTCGAAAATGACTGGTCTCGAAATGTTCTGAGCAAATAACGCATGTTGAATATGCGACATTCTTCCAGGGAATTTCCCTAAAAAATGAGGCCGTACAGGTAACGCATATTGAATATGCGACATCTTTACAGGGAATTTTCCTCGAAAAGGACCAGTCTCGACCAATGTTCTGATAGCCCGTAGAGAGTACAGATAACGCATTTTCAATATGCGACATCTTTCTAGGGAATTTCCCTCGAAAATGACTGGCCAGGTCTGGGCCAGGGAATTTCATGTTTCTAAAAACCCTTGAAAAAGCATGCCAATTGCATGTTTCTAATGTAAATAGACATCGCATTCACGCATTCAAAGATGTATAGACATCGCATTCACACATTCAAAGATGTATGATCCAAAAAAGACATTCCAAACATTTAATATAAGTAGACTTGTTCACGAATATACATTACATTTTTGCGTCATATTAAAAATTACAATGACTACAAGTCAACGCTTTTTCCTCCGCTGGTATGTAATCGTAGAATCAGGAGGATGGAACGGTAACAGGCGGTTCGCCTCGTTTATCATGTGGATTTGAGAGGGCTCTGGGACATCTTCCTCGAAGGTTGGCATCGACGGTGGCGTTAGTATGCAGTAAGTTGGTCGTGTCTAGTTGGCGTCCAGTCCAATCCATGCCTCAACGGTGCCTGAGGCATTGACAAGTCCTCTCGTGGTCGCTCGGTGGCAGGTGTGAAGAAGTCTCCTTGCGCAAGGTTATCATCTTCCGCAACGGCTTCTTCATAGTCCATGGGTTCCGCCACTTGTTCACGCGCCCTACCTCGACCTCTTCCTCTTCCCCGTCCTCTTGCCCTTCCTCGCCTTGCCTCCTCCCAAGCCACATCAGCACGCTCGTCATGTAACGTGACCGCATCTGCAAATTGTAATGACAGCCACTCCGTCATTTCCGCCTTCGCTTGTGCCGCAATCTCGCGGCATTCCTCGTGTCCAATGTCGTACACACGGTTCCACAAAGCGAGCTGCATCCAAGGAAAAAACGTAGATGTAAATTTGTAGCAGTTTTCTTAATTAAATTACCACAAACTTCTAGTTCGAGCACTTACGTTGCTTGCCAGAGTTGCACCCAAACGTCCGACAAATCTTCGAGTTATGGTCCGATACCATTGCTCGTATGCGGGCGTCGCGAATATCCCTCTGGACCGATCGATGCGAACAATTCTAACTTCCCGCTCATCCCAGCGGGCAATTCTAACAATTCAGCATGTTGAATGAAGTATGACACACAATTATAAAAGGTCTTCTCAATTAACGCAGAGATTGGCAAGCAACGGGCATCTTTAAGAACTGCATTGTAGCTTTCGCTCAGATTTGTAGTCATCTGACCAAACCTATACCCACCGTCATAGGCCAAGGTCCATTGCTCACGACGATAATCATGAGTCGAAAACCATCTACCTGCTCCATTATTCTACTCTTGCAATTTCCTCATGAAGTACGTGAACTTCCTAGATGTTGCTTGTAATGCTGCGGCTTGCACCAGAGCTTTCATGGAGCCATTTTTAAAGACGCTATTGAAGTTGCTCGCGACGTGCCTCGTACAAAACCGCCAATATGCAAAGGGTTCTAATAAATCCACGTCAGCATCTTTCATAGCGGCTTTTATACCAGAATGCCTGTCAGAGATGATACATATTGGTCCAGCTCGCATGCCGATTACCCTTACACGTACCAACGAAAGAAACCACTTCCATGACGGAGCGGATTCCTCGCCGACGATCCCGAATGCAAGGGGAACAATATGTTTATCCCCGTCAACACCGCAAGCAATGAGCAGTTTTTGTTTGTACTTCCCGTACAAATGTGTCCCGTCAACACTAAAATCAGAGGCCGACAATATTTGAATACTTCAATCGAAGGACCAAATGGCCAAAAGCATCGTTCAAATCTGCGGCAGAGAGGTTTCCGAGGATCAGGATGGTCGCTGTATTCAATATCAATTTCAGTCCCTGGAATAGCAGCCTTCATTGCATGAAAAAGAAAAGGCATTTCAGCGTATGACTTCTTCCAGTCACCAAATACGATTCCGATGGCCTTCCTTCGAGCATCCCAAGCCCTTTTCTTTGTAACCCAGTAGTTGTACATCTCGTGGATGTGAGCTCTACAACTTGATACACGAACATTAGGGTCATCCCTAACAAGAATTAGCAATGATCTGGACATGAATTTGTAGTCCAACTGAGGGTGATCTTGATTAACTGTTGGGTTTATACAACTGTGTGCCCCAACAACCTTGTAGATCACCCACAGTCCATCAAATTTTCTGAAATGTCCTCGTAAATACCAAACACAACCATTCGATCTCTGCGTACAAAAAACCGACCATATCAAGCTGGTGGATTACTTGACAATGAAGTCATAATGTGATAGAATGTGGAACTTCTTCACAACGTAAACCAAATCCTCCCTACATTTGAACGTCCTACCGTTGCGGATTTCGTCAGCAACACCATCAAGTCTAGACTTGCTTCGAATGTCGTCTTCATATGTTGAACGAGTATTTGACCCTCTAACCCCAAAAAAGGGTATACGAGGTGTAATAGTATGCGTGCTTTGTTCATCAGTTGGGATCTCCTCGTTCATCAGATCATCTTCGACATCTTCGCTACCTTCTTCTAGGTCATCATCGGTCCCCCAAGGGATGAAATCCTGATCCATCCGGTTAACCTTTCGCAGCAACGGCTCACTCAAGCCCAAATCATGAACCGTGCTTGGCTGCGTTACAGGCGCATCCGTATCAAAGTAGGGTCCCATGGTTGGGACATTTCTTGGTTGCGTGTTGCGGACAACTGCTTCTTGTGTGCTCGGGACTCCAGACGGTCCCTTGTTAGTCATAACAGTGGGGACTTCGCTCACAGATACATCTTCAACATAAATATCGGTAGGTATTGATTTCCCAATGGTCCGAGCGTACACAAGAACTGCCTGCACATCATCATCATCGACAATAGATGAAAATGACGGTTCCTCCCCTGGGCCTCGAGGGATGCGATGTAATAATCAGATTTTTTGACTGTCAACATCCAAGTTGAACTTACGGTAAACCAAGTTCAACATCTCATCGAACGTCATATTAGCAGTCAACACAAACCCCCTTACGTTGGTTGACGATCCGCACATGAGTGTACTACTCAAATGACACATATAATACAACTGCTCCATTCTAACCTAATACGCGACACAACGTACAAGCAAACGGCATACATTCGAGAAATGAAAATAACATGCATATGATACAAACAATAACTAAAGAAAACGTTTTACCAAGTCCAATTGTTCGCAACAAGGGATTAGCCCTGTTGAGACGCGGGGGCGGCGAGGACGGTGCCAATCAGTGAAACCACGGAAAAGGAGTGTTCCGCGGGGCTAGGAGTGACCAAAACGGGCGTTTTTGAGAGAGGAGGAGATCACAAGATGTGGGTGGCGAAGTGGGCGTCGGGGGCGGCACGGGTGCAGGAGAATGAAAGGGCTGGGAAATGGCAAGGCCGCTGGGCGCGGGCCTTATTTAGGCTCAATATCGCATATTGAATATGCGTTATCTATAGCGCATATCCAAAATGCGACACATATGTATTTCCTGGGTAAAAAAACTTAAGGGGTGTCGCATGTTGAACATGAGACACCGCTGTAGTTTTTGAATAAAAAAAAAACAATTCGTAGAACCTGAGTATTTAAGTAATACCCAGGTACTACTTAGGAATCTGACTCTAAAGAGGTGGCGTCACCCTTGAATTGTCCAAAGGTGATGCCCCATCTTTTTAGGAGGAGGTTATTATCCTCTTTATGATCTTGTGTTGATTAATTTTATTAAGTTAAATTAAGTTGATGATAATACAACATATATTTAATTTAATATAAATTAATAGTTTTTGCTTTATTAAACAACAATGATCATGACCATTGATTAAAAACACAAATCAATCTAACTGTTGATTTTGTGTATCCCATGTATTGTGATCTATGGACTCCCAAACTGCTATATATAAGAAGGGGCAACCCTAGCCCTTCAAAACACACGTCTACTCTCTCTCTCTCTATCCTCATTCTCACGCCCCCATCTCTCTCTCTCTCTCTCTAAGTGTGGCCGTCCACCTTGGGTGTTGAGAGAATTGCAGTCGTCGCTACGCCGTCATGTTGTCGCCTCGATTGCTCGTGGATCTCCGTCTTCCTTAGTGGTTCTAGCACAAGTTGAAGACATCGGATTTCGTTGGACGAAATCAGGAGATTCATCGCTTGGATCTTCATCTTGGATTGCAGGAAGTACGTGTCTCATCATCACGCCCACAAGTGCCTTCTTCGTGGACCGGACTTGAGTCAGGAGGATCTCTTACTTTAGAGATCAAGTGATCGCAACCACACTTCAAGAGGTATTTCTAATACTCTGTGGTTAGATGAAACAATCTAAGAAGTGTTCTTGGATCATATGATTTAAATTTTTTTAAATTCCGCTGCACTGAGCAACTAGTGCGACTAGTCGCTCCGATCGCATTGGATGCGATCATCACGCTTTCGTGATGCGCTTAAGGATTTTCCATATCCTTCAGGATCGTCAGAGGCAGAGAGGAAAAATAAAGGAGCTTGGAAATTTCGTTCAATGACCCCAATCAAGCTCCTGCAAGAGTTAGTTACACAAACCAACAGACGAATCTTTTAAGATGAGAATGGGGCGAAATGGGAGCTCCTTAGAGGTGGTGGACTCGATCCCTGATGGGTTCATTATCGCTTTGCAAGAGGCATGAAAGAGTGAGATGGATGGGTCGATGGAGAGGTGGAAAGAAGAAGATGGATGCGACACGAAGAGAAGCGAGATGGAACGAAGCTCAAGCGGCGATCGAAGTGTTGTGATAGTGCATGATCAAGCAAAGAAAAAAAAATAGAAGAAACAAAGAAGAAAGTGATATGAAATATATCTGGAGAAGAAGAGTGGAACGGAGGAAGAATTGGAGAAGGATACATGCCACTAAGAGGAAGCAGAAGCTCCTCGTTCTTCGCTCGAAACTTTGGCTAGAAGCTGAGCTCGAGCAACACCAAGATGGGCTTCGACTAGGGATGCGAGCAGACGGATACAGATACAGATATAGGTATTACCGTATCCTTATCCATTTTTGAATACAAATATGGATGCAAAACTGTGCCGTGGATCACGTCGCAGTGAAACTTCATCTTTTCTAAAGTACTCGCTCAATCTCTATCACAGGCGAGGGACTCAAGGCTCTAAGCTCACTCGCGTAAAGGCGGATGGGCTGAAGTCATGCTGGAGGAGTATTTGAAGGAATGGGGAGCGGTTCCAGGTGAGTGGAGGTCAAAGCTCAACCGCTCCGCAACGAACGATGGTGGAGAGGAGGCATGGGACATGCGACGCGCGTGGATGAAGGAAGTTGGGTCAATAACGGGAAGGTGGAACGAGGGGGAATGGTAGACCGGAGTGACTACGATAAACGGGAGAAGACCAATGGTTGGTGGAGTGATCGTGCGAGAGAGGGAGTGGGTGGAGGTAGACGATGCTATATGGACATTGGATTAAATGATCCAACGGAGGAAAATGTGGTGCAGATGAATGGGTTGTTGGACATGCGAGCCCACAACGAGCCATTATGCAATAAATGTTGTTGTAAATATCATTCCCTGATCTAAAATGAAGAATAACTAATTTGCGTAATAGATCCTTTAGTACAATTAGGGTTATGTACCATGGTCATCTTAATAATCATACATCCGTTGATTCAATTATTGAATCATAGATGCTGGTGCTTGGATGAATATCTAAAGAGTTCGATTGAGGACTCAACAAGTACTGTCAAATGATTATTAATAGATGATCTCCAGCCTAAGAAGGAGATGGCAATCCTTTTTCTAAAGACTGGTATCTAACCAACCTCTTGATGCAGGTCCTCTGCATAGGAATCAAGATTCGGAGGTGCTAGATAAGTTATGTCAAAAGTACTTGACGAGATCGAGATAACAAAAAACCTATGTCATATGCTGTCACGATATAGGCACGCATCCTCTGACGGTAGACAGATGTATTACTATATGTCTGAGTATGTACATTTGACAGACCAATAGGTTGATGACCTAACCAAGGTCTATACACTGGCACGCTGGTGTGCATGCAAGGGCATATGAGTAATCCGATCTCTCAAAGGGATCATACAGGTTTATTCACTGAACCGGAAGACATGAGCTCACTCATGAGATATTGAGAAGAATCAAATTCCGTGCAAGGTCATCTCGCTTTGGAAGCTTGACTGAATTTGTAAGGTTTGACATATGCTTTTGGAAAGTATATGATCAACACTAGGTATGATATATGTTTTTGGAAAGTATATGATCGATACTGACTCCCAATGATCGAATGAGAAACTTAATGATAAAACCCTGAAGTAAACTATGTAAAATTGATCTAATACTTTGGATTAATTCTAGGTCTCCCAATATGCATGATGTACAGGTGTTAGGAATACCTAAGGGTGATGTGATCATAAACGGTTGTATAACCATGACAATTCCATTCCCAGGGAGAGATGAAACGGGTTTGGATTTTAGTGACTCCTCTCAGTAAAGAAGTGATCTGATCTTTGTTCAAATATTGGACATTGATCTGAATGTGATTCAAATGCAATGAGAAGATTAGATTTGCGGTCTTGATTTAATCAAGCTTCTATGAGAGGCCCACAAGATCTGGATTTGAGATGTGATCTCAATATCCAAGTCACTATATTTGGAACAATACAATCGCCCTGTCCTTATCTCCAAATATCCGCGTAGAAAGCACATTGTTCTTGAAAGAGTTCAAGAATAATTCCACCGTTGAATTATATATCTAAGCATTAAGATATTGATAATTAAATGTGATTTATTTATCATGAATAATATGAATTTGGTTCATATTATTTGGCCATATAAGAAAAATTATCTAAGATAATTAATTATTATTCAATTAGCAAATATGTGAATAATGTGAATGTGATTCATGTTATTTGGGCACATGAGAATAGAGATCCATGATGATTAAATATGATTTAATTATCAAAGATGTGATTAATGTGGATATCACTATCCACAATAATCATGGATATTATAAATGTGATTTATAATATGATGGAGAGATTAAATTGTAAATAGAATTTGCAAATTATATGTTGTTGTGAATGTGAATCACAAGAAATAATTAATTGTAAATCTAATTTACATATTATGTTGGAGATATGAATTTGATTCATATTTATCAATGACATGATTGAAGTTCTCACAAATTTAATTTGGAATTATTTTTGTGAAGATAAATACAATAATTGTTATTCATATTAATTAATTTATATAGATAAATGAAGATAGCCGTCCTCTTTGGTTGTTCAAGGGAGTGGATGGCCACCTTATTTATAGTAAAGAGACTTTGTCTTCTATATTATCTATGTATATGAATTAATTTTAAAATGAATTAATTATTATCTTGAAAAAGGATAAAGTTAATTTGTTTTAAATTAATTGTTGTTGTTTTTGGAGCAACAAATCATGGCCATTGATTAATAAACATTTAATCTACACCATAGATTAAGAGAGCACATGGATTGAGATCCATGTATGTATCCAACTAGTATAAAAGGAAGGGTAGCCCTTGCCTTTGAGTATACACATAATTCCAAAAGGAATTATACTCTCCATCTCTCTCTCTACACACCAAGTCTCTCTCATCCTCTCTCTCTTGAGGTCATCCACCATGGAGCCTTAGAGAGAGTCGCCATCACCGCAGCATCGCCGTTATGCTGCCGGATTGTTTGCTCATGGATCTCCATCTCCTTCTATGTGCCTCACTCGTGAAGAAGACATCGGATCTCGTGTGATGAGATCGGAAGATTCGTCACTTGAATCATCAATATGGATTGCGAGGAGCACACGTCTCATCAACGTGCTCGCCAGCGTCTCCTCCGTTGGATCAGACTTGAGACAGGAGGTCTCTTCGTTTAGAGTCTCGATCACAATAACGCTTCAAGAGATATAAATAATACTTGTTTGTGATTTAGATGAAATGATCCTGTTCTTGGATCGTGTGGTTTCATCGATTGAAATTATTTAAATTTCGCTACCTCGAGCGACTAGTGCGACCAGTCGCTCCCGGTCGCATACGATGCGATCCTCACACTTTCATGATGCGCTTAAGGATTTTTCCCATATCCTTCAAGTGGTATCAGAGCCGTAGGCTGGAGGTTTTGGATATGATCCATAATGACTTGGGCATTGTTTGGTTGTGTGATGTTTCATCGCATTTCATTCACGTAACCTTGTTTATTGTGTTTTTTTACCCTAAAAGTGTTTAAACACGAAATTATCACTTGGATAATGTTCCCCATTAATTAAGGAAACCCCGAGATTTGAGTTTGCGTGATTTGGAATCCGATTGCTCAAGATATGATCATTTTAATGAACATATATCCATTATTTCAGGGATGGTGAATCATGACGTAATTAAAGAGTTAGATACTATTTTGAAACGCCTAGAAATATGTGCAAATCACTTGGGTTTCGTTTTAAATCAAATTAGCAAATTATGGAAACTTACTTCGTTTGATTTGGATTTAAATTGATTGATGTTGGAAAAATAAGAGTTGTGTTTATTCCTTGAGCCTTAGACTCTCTTGTATAGGGAGAGGCCTATGGGCAAATTACATACGGTAGACAAACAAAAGGAAAAATAGATAAAAGATACAAGAACATAAAATAAACTTCTACACTCGCCTTCAAGATGGAGCATAGATATCTATCATGCTCATCATGGATAAGCACTTCTGGAAGGGACCCCGAAGTAAAGCTTTGGTAAGAATGTCTGTCGTTTGGTCTCCTGAGCTAACATGGGCTGTAGAAATGAAGCCTTTCTGGATCATATCACAGATATAATGACAATCAACCTCAATGTGCTTTGTTCTCTCGTGAAATGTGAGGTTATTTGCAATGAATAACGCAGCCTGATTGTCACACTTTAGTGACATGGGAAGAGGAACATCTATATGTAGATCTGCCAGAACTACGCGAACCCACAACACTTTTGCACATGCTTTGGCCATAGCTCTATACTCCGATTTAGCACTGGATCTCGCAACTACAGTTTGCTTCTTAATCTTCCATGATACAAGTGACTCCCCAACAAATATGGCAAAGCCTGATGTATACTTTCTATCCTATGGGCACCCTGCATAGTCTGCATATGTGTTTGCTGAGATAGTAATAGTGCCCTTTTTCCTAAACATCAATCCTGCACCTGGAGATGACTTAAGATACCTTAGTATCATATGTATAGCATCCATGTGTACCTGATAAGGTTGCTCCATGAACTGACTCAATTTATTTACTGCAAATGAAATATCTGGTCTGGTAGTAGTAGCATAAAGGAGTCTCCCTACCAGTTCCATGTATCTCCTCCTGTCAACCTCCTCAGTATCGTCATCATGCATCTTCATACTTGGATCCATGGGTGTAGAAGAAGGTCGACAACCAAGCATAACTGTGTCACTTAACAAGTCAGTGACATATTTCCTCTGATTCATCACAAGTCCTTGTTCATTTCTAGCAAACTCGAATCCCATGGAATATCTAAGTACTCCTAGATCCTTGGTAACGAATTCCTGGCCCAAGAATTGTTTTGCTCTATTTATTCCTTGCATATCATCTCCTGTAATAAGTATATCGTCAACATACACCATAATAACAGTCGTACCTCTGGATGTCCTCTGTACAAAGAGAGAATGGTCTGCATTCGACCTTTTGAACGCGTGTTTCTCAAATAAATCTGAGAGCTTCTGGAACCAAAAGCCTCGGGCTCTGCTTTAGGCCATAGATTGCCTTATGAAGCCTGCATACCTGTACACATTCCTCCTCAGCAGTAAACCTAGGTGGCTGCTGCATGTACACTTCCTCCTAAAGATCGCCGTATAAAAAAGCATTTTTGACATCTAGTTGAAAAATGGGACAATCTCGAATCACAACAACAGATAAAAGAATCTGTAAGGTAGAATGACGAGCAGTAGGAGAAAACGTGTCAAGATAATCTACCCCGTACGTCTGCGTAAAGCCCCGAGCAACCAGTCGTGCCTTGTACATATCAATACTGCCATCTGCATTTTGCTTCACCGT